>NW_026474795.1:0-33392 GCF_026875155.1 Cherax quadricarinatus
ATCCTTGGGGCTCGTTTCCCTGCCGGCTATCATTATCGAGGGAGGGGGGTCCTCACCTCGCCTGAAGTATTCAGTCGGTCTAGACTCTCTTGGTGGTTGGACAGATTGTCTGTCTCATTATTCTTGTTAGTTCTGGAGAACTCTGTTCACAAAACATTGTATAGACCTAGTGATTTTCGACGTTGTACTGAGGTTGTGTGTCACAGACACTCGAAATATCTCAGGTCCTGAGCTGTAGCTTCTGACCTAATTTGTACTGGTATCTGTGTATTATCACAGTCGGGGATTTCTTATGCTGAACTTAGATTCAGTAGTATGGGAGTTTTGTGACTTTTGTGGAGGATCTGCAGATGGTCCCTACTTAGTGTCATTATATTATCTCCTTGTTCCTGATTCTGTGTCGCAGTTGCTTGTTGTATTGCTATTGGGCTTAGCATTCTTTTTATTGTTCAAGCAGACTGTTCTGGTTGCCAGTCGGTCAAGAAGTTAGTTTATTTGAGGACTTTGTCAGTCACTTGTTTAAGTCTAGTCGAGTCTTGAGACATAGCGAACTACTTAGAGCACTTACACACATACACAAACTTACTTGTACATATTTGTAATATCTTATTAAATGTTAATGTACCAGAGGGTACTTAAGAATTATAAATGTGATATGTGCTTTCAGCACAATAATATTGTACTCGAGAGAAGTGATATTATTTTGATTACTGTGATTAATTTAATTTAATTTAATTTGATAATATACCTCTAGACTTAATAAATTTATTAAATTTTAATTTCTCTAGTTACTAGCCTACCAGTTGTAATCCTGAAGCACTATTAATTCATACTGAATTCTAATGGATAATTGGAAAAGGATACTGACTACTTGTTACGAAAACCCAGTAACAGGCTGGATGCTAGAAGGGCAGTCCTTTCTAGTATTCACTGGAGATCTCTAAGCTTTTAGAATCGCGTTTTTTGTAACAAATGGGGGGGCCTGTCTGGGAGGCTCTTGATCCAAGGTGTTGGAGAAATTGTCCCGTTTGACATACTAGTAACTCTATGATCAAACACTGAGTACTTTCCTAATCTGAAGACTTTGAGTTTAGTCTTGTACAACATACCAGGTGGATGTATGTACCTGACTGAGTCTCTTGATCCAAGGAGATGGAAATACTGTTTATGAGTTCTAGCTCTAAGACAACCAACACTAAAGTTCCTATCAGGATTATAATTTCCCATAATCACTCTCTCGTAGTACACTTATTTTTGTGATGAATGCCAAAGTGAAACAGTTAATTGATACTCTGACTTTGTCTGAGTTAAGTACATTAAAACTTCAGACGTGTTGGCGAGTAGCCAAATATCTCGGTGTGACGTATAACAAGAATTACACCGCAGAAACTGTCAGAGCGTTAATTAAAGATATACAGGTCTCCCTCAACATTCACGTTTTCAGCTTTCGCAGGCTTCACACATTTGCCAATTCCCAACCGCCAAATTCACAGCCACCAAATTCCCAGCCGCCAAATCATATTCAAGTTTCCCGCGACCTGCGAGTCCCTACTACCCTCCCTCCGATCCCCGCAACTGGCAGCCAGCCCTCCCACCACTCGGTGTGGTGAGTGTTTTGTTTGTTCATTATTTGCTATTAAACTACAGTATAAATAATGTAAACCCATTCATTACTGCATATTGGAATGGCTATTCGGACAGGTATTGGATGGTGACATCATGTGTTTACTCTTGAACACAGCAAAGAATCAAACATTTCTGCTACTGCTAATAATAACAATAGTAATAATACTAATAATAATAATTAATAATAATAATAATAATAATAATAATAATAATAATAATAAATACGATATAATTGAAGAAGGAAGTTGTACAAAAATCGGGGAGGGGTTTGACCTTTTCAGTGTGGCTTTTTTTTATGGGGAAAGTGAACTTAGTTACGTGTTTTTCCCAAAACTTTTCAAAAAAAAATTCTTGTTTTTGGTTTTGTAGATTGAGTGCGACTGGGTGGTTGAGGCAGGGGTTTTGAGGCAGCGATTGAGGCAGCGTTTGAGGCAGCGATTGAGGCAGTGGGTGGGCAGCGTTTGAGGCAGCTGTTGGGCAGCTGTTGAGGCAGCTGTTGAGGAAGCGATTGGGGCAGCGATTGAGGCATGGTTGGGGCAGGCTGTTGAGGCAGTGTTGAGGCAGTTTTTGAGGCGTGGTTGAGGCCCCTTGAGGCAGCGATTGAGGCAGAGGTGAGGTAGCTTTTGGGGCAGCGTTTGAGGGGGGGTGAGGAGCTGTTGAGGCGCGACTAGGCGTGGTTGAGGCAGCTGTTAGGCAGCGATTGAGGAGTGGTTGAGGCAGCTTTTGAGGCACGATTGAGGCAGTGGTTGAGGCAGCTGTTGAGGCGCGATTGGGGCATGGGTGGGGCAGCGTTAAAAGCAGTGGGTGGGGCGCGTTTGAGGAGCGTTTGGGCAGGGAAATGAGGTAGCTGTTGGGGGCAGCGATTGGGGCAGTGGGTGAGGCAGTTGTTGAGGCGCGATTGAGGCAGGGTTGGGACTGTTGGGCAGTGGGTGAGGCAGCGATTGAGGCAGGGGGTGGGCAGCGATTGAGGCAGTGGGTGGGCAGCGATTGAGGCGTGGTTGAGGCAGCGTTTGAGGCAGCGTTTGGGGGCAGTAGTTGGGGCAGCAATTGGGCGCGTTTGAGGCGGGGGAGGAGCTGTTGAGGAGCTGTTAGGCGTATTGAGGCAGTGGTTGAGGCACGATTGGGGGCAGCGATTGGGAAAGGGTGAGGTAGCTGTTGAGGGCGATTGAGGCAGGGGTGAGGCACTGTTGAGGCCCAGGGGGTTGAGGAGCTGTTGAGGCAGCGATTGAGGCAGTGGTTGAGGCTGTTGAGCAGCGTTTGAGGAGTGGTTGAGGCGTGTTGGGGCGCGATTGAGGCAGGGGGTGGGGGGCAGCGTTGAGGCAGTGGGTGAGGCAGCGTTTGGGGGCAGTGGATGAGGTAGCTGTTGAGGCAGGATTGAGGCATGGGGAGGCAGCTGTTGGGCAGCGATTGAGGCAGTGGTTGAGGCAGCTGTTGAGGCAGGGGGGTGAGGCAGCATTGGGCAGGGGGTTGAGGCAGGATTGGGCAGTGGGTGAGGCAGCGTTTGAGGATGGGTGAGGCAGCGATTGGGGAGTGGGTGAGGCAGCGATTGAGGCAGTGGGTGGGAGCGTTTGGGCAGTGGATGAGGTAGCTGTTGAGGCAGCGATTGAGGCAGGGGGTGGGGCAGCGTTGAGGAAATGGTTGAGGCAGCTGTTGGGGGCAGTGGGTGGGGCAGCGTTTGAGGCAGTGGGTGGGGGCAGCGATTGGGGCAGTGGGTGGGCAGCGTTTGAGGCGTGGTTGAGGCAGCTTGGGGCAGTGGGTGGGGCAGCGTTTGAGGGTGGGTGAGGCAGCTGGTGAGGCCCGTGGGGAGGCAGCTGGTGAGGCAGTGGGTGAGGCCCGCGATTGAGGAGGGGGTGAGCAGCTGGGAGGCAGCGTTTTGGGAGTGGTATTTAAAAAAATACATGTTATTAATAAAAATAATACTGTTATTAATAATACTAATTATTTTTTTAAATCATAATGTTTTTAAATACCACTCCCTAAAACTGCTGAATTTTTTGTGAAAATTTTTGGAAGAGCGGGGAGACTAATGTTCATCCAGCATAAACAAAGCCACATACGATGTGTCAACTACTCCCATATTTTTGTACAATTTCCTTTTCAATTAATGTATTATTATTTTATTATTTTATTTTAAATTTATTATTATTTTTATTGTTATTATTATTATTGTTTTTTTTATTACTATTTTTATTACTTTTATTTTGTTATTATTTTTATTTTTATTATTATTACTATTGTTTTTATTAGAAATTAGCAAAATGTTTGATTCTTTGCTGTGTTAAAGAGTAAACACATGATGTCACCGTCCAATACCTGTCCGAATAGCCATTCCAATATGCAGTTTTGAAGGGGTTTTACTTTTTTTTTTTTACTGTAGTTTAATAGAAAATAATGAAAAAAACAAAACATTCCCAACCCAAAAAATGGTGGGAGGGCTGGTGCCAGTTGCGGGGACGGAGGGAGGGTAGTAGGGACTCTCAGGGGTTGAGGAAGTGGGGGAGTCTGTGGTTTTAAAAACTTTACAGTTTTTTAAAGCATAACTGTTAATTTAGTACAATTTTGATATTTTCATTTTTTTTTTGATTGTTCATGGTTCAAAAGTTAAAGGGAAGCAGTATTGTTTATGTTTCCCAAAACAATTTTTGGGGCCCCAAAACTTCCCGGGTTTTTTTAACATTCGCGAGGTTTTGACCCCCAAACCCCTTGCGAATTTTGAGGGAGCCCTGTATTTTTTCCTGCTCTAAATATTTGATTATGTTCGATTCAAAAAGCCTAGGTACAATTGGGAATATGACTATTTTTGAAAAAGAAAGAGCAACTAGGCAGAAGTGTTGAGCCTAGTGTAGTCAGTTCTCGCTCACTCCTTCCTCACTGCACTTTATACAAGTACAGGGGTAGTATGACTAAGCTCACCCAGTAGTGTATGCTACACTGAACTACTTATCCCAGACCAGACTAGACTCCTAGGGAGGTTTTTAACGAAGTGTCCCCTAAGGGGCCCTCCAGACCCCTGTTAATTTCCTACCCCTCCATTACCACTGGTCCCCTCTCCAGGAAAAGTTTGAGAGTTGGGGAAAGCCTCATTATGTTGCGACTGCACAAAAAAGGAAAAAGAGGAAATTGAACAAAAAGAAATTTTTAAAAAGAAAAAAGGGTTGTCTGGGAAGACAAAGTGATAGACACGGACACATTTAATTGCAGAAAACTCATCCATGGGTTCCTAAGTTTTTTTAAATGACTTTGACAATATTTTTTGTGTTTGGAACCGGCACTGCTTTTAATGGCCAAAAAGCATGGGTACATTGTTGCACAAGCTTTGAAGGAAAAGCTCAAAATTGTACTGTGCTTTACCATTTGCCAAGTAATAAGTTAAAGACGCTGTCAAACAAAAATATTTTAGAGACGAATAACTTTTTACCTGAATTATCAACGTGCATTTCGTACGTTAAAACAAAGACAAGATCAAATTGTGTAGGTTTTTCGCGTGAGAAAAAAGTTGCATTTGAGAGGTGGTGTAGGGCTGCCAAGTGTAACAATAGACGTCTTGTTCAGTTGTTACTAAAAGAAGAGTTTAACACTGTATGTCTGCTGATAACAAGAATATTTATCATCATATACCCGATATTTGGAAACTGCAGCATTAGCAACAAATTACGAGATTTTTCACAAACTTTACTACTAAAAAAACACAGAAACAAGGAAAAAAAGATTTCCTAGAAGTTGGCAAAACCCAAACAGCTGCTATTGCCAGCCTATGTATCTGCTACTGTAATTCTCTATATTACCCGGAAAACTCACAATCCCGAACGTTCTGTGGGTTTGACAGAAATCTGAAAACGAGAAGAAGAAAGTTTTAAATGTCCCATTGTAACAAAAAAAGGAAAAGCTAGAGAGTATTGCTATAAATTAGAAAAAGATAGAGAAGCAGTATTTCAGTGGGGCCCCTACTCAAGCGTATCCTTTCGAGCAACAAAAGGCCCAAAATCCAGTAAATCTGATCCTATGTTTTTGATAATGTTACTCAGGATAGAGATAGGTAGAAAGTGTATCTGACCAAAGATTCGTTCAGCGATGAATCCCTTTTTTTAAGAGGGTAGAATAGGTTTGCGAAATCACACTAACTGGAATTACTTTTAGGAACTGGAGTTTTCACGTTTTTAAGAGAAGTTTTAGCCAAAAATGACGATTTCCTTTAAACCCGATAGTGTTTGTTAGAAGCGTATGGGGGGCTGTATAAAAATGCCCCCGCACAAAATTTACATTGAAAAAAAGCTATTTACTGGTTATATTTCGTGGGTAATCCCGTGGGTATTTCCCTCAGGTCAGTGGACGAAAAAAAGATATCCCATTGGAAGTAAAGAACCCCCGGCTGTAAAACACTGATGATAATTTTGCCCAAAAGGCTTTTTGAGGTAGCCTATTTTTTTTTCCTTGCCCCATTACTAGGTAGTCAAAAATGCAACAACCCCTCCTTTCTCCCGTTTAGTTAGTTGATGACAATGTTTGGGGGTTTAATATGTTTTTTAGTAACGCTCTGCACCCAGGATCATTAACACCCAACTCCCCCCCCCGTCATCAACCCAGTAGGGCACACCGCGTTAAAATTTTAAATCATGATGATTTTTAATTTAAAGATCATTTTTTTGATCAGTCACTGGAAAGACTTAGAGATTGCAGTTATGGGAGTGAAGCAAAGGTCTCGATAAATTTTTACTCTATAGTAACGGTGTACGATGGAGAAAAATACATGTAAGTTGTCGCTGATAGTGTTTCCCCCCACAGTCAAGCATCTCGTAGTGTTACAGTTAATTTCGTGAACAAACCATTGATTTTGCTCACAAAGTCCCATAGGGGACTTTTTGGGGGTCAAAAAGAACTCGGTAAACTGACAAAACATTTTATTGGCCAAAGATGAAGGAAAAGTAGTGATCATGTGCACGTTGCCACGGTGTCAAGTTACAGGCAAGCCGATCACAAATCCCCTACACCTTCCTGTGTTCATTGTAGCAAAGTTCAGGTTCATCTGGGCTGAGATTGTTCAGACTTGTTGAAAGGGTTTAAAACACTTGCTTTTCCCCCTCTCCTGAGTTTAAAAGTCCTAATTTCAATTTCCCTTTTTTACATATAGATGGGGTGGCTTGCTGTGGGTGCTGTTTGCTCCCAAAAGCAAAATCCACTGACATTCTCCTCCTATATGTTATATTTATCTAAACTTAAAAAGAACCAGAAAAAAATGCCCCTATTTAGAAAGAGGCCTGTCTTTTGGGGTCCTTGGAAAATTTTTTGGGGTATTTGGGCACTTCCCCATTTTAAAAATTAACGTTTTTTCAGACCACTCCACTCACTTATATTAAACTATGAAAAGTAAAAAAGCTGGATATGAGGGGGGCCCTCAGAATCCCAAAATTATTTTTTTGTATAAAACACAAAAAGTGGTCTTGTTTAAAGTAATTGGACGCTCTGTCACGTCCTTAATTTATATTCATTAAATTTAAGTAATTTTAAAACCCCAAAAACCCTTTTTTTACTTGCTATGTCAAATTCGTAAAGTAATTAATTCCGCTATTAATATGTATACTCATTTGTTAAAATTTTTTTATTTTATATTCACAGAGTGATGTATATAAGAAAAATATTTAAATTTAAAAATTTTTTTTAATTTTCATTTAATTTAAAAAAAACTTCCCCCCCAAAAACCCCCCCCCTTCTTACCACCCTAATTTTTTCAACTCAAAAATTCCCTAAATTTTCCATTCCCCAAACCTTAAATTTTTAAAAAAACAATTATCCCCCAAAAAATTTCAAGCCTCTTTTTCCTTTTTTCCATTTGTTTTTTACACTGAAAATAAAAAAGTTACAGAGTACGTTTTGGTTTTAAAGGGTTTTTTGGGGGGATAGGATAAAACTTTTTTTGATAGTGCGGGTTTTTTTTGGGGGGGGTTTGCACAAGAGAGACTCTGATTAATGTTTATTTTAAAAATTGTATTGATATGAGTAATCAGTATAATGTGAAAGACATTACTGCAACTCTTAGTGCGACCGTTTGGTCGTGTTGGGGGGGTGTTGCAACCCCTGAAGGGGTTTTGCAATGATTATTATATATATAATTATTATCTTTTCATATACAGTGGACCCCCGCATAACGATTACCTCCGAATGCGACCAATTATGTAAGTGTATTTATGTAAGTGCATTTGTACGTGTATTTTTGGGGGGTCTGAAATGGACTAATCTATTTCACAATATTTTTTGGGAACAAATTCGGTCAGTACTGGCACTGAACATACTTCTGGAGTGAAAAAATATCGTTAACCGGGGGTCCACTGTAATTTTATATTGCTTATATTTTGCGATAATAGCTAAGCCGTAAATGTATTGCTTTATACAGTGGACCCCCCGCATAACGATCACCTCCGAATGCGACCAATTATGTAAGTGTATTTATGTAAGTGCGTTTGTACGTGTATGTTTGGGGGTCTGAAATGGCTAATCTATTTCCCACAATATTCCTTATGGGAACAAATTCGGTCAGTACTGGCACCTGAACATACTTCTGGAGTGAAAAAATATCGTTAACCAGGGCCCACTGTATTGTTATTTGACGTGTTGTGTTGTTAGGTAGGATGTTACATATTATGTGCTCAGTTCAAGTCTTGATTGTCTAACTACTGTAATTATCGCTTGTGGCTCGTTTCCCCGCCGGCTTCTCGTTGTTACTAGCAGCAGCTGTTTCCCCGGAGCTATCACGTGATCGAGGGGGGGGGTGTCCTCACCTCGCCTGAAGTATTCAGTCTGGTCTAGACTCTCTTGGTGGTTGAAACGATTGTCTGTCTCATTATTCTTGTTAGTTCTGTAAAACCCCGTTCACAGAACATTGTATAGACTTAGTGATTTTCGACGTTGTACTGATTGTGTGTCACTTTGACCCCCCCGGAAATTTCCCTTCGGGGTCCTGACCTTTTGCTTTGAAAAAATTTTGTACTGGTATCTGTGTTTACACAGTGGGGGGAATTTTTTTTATGCTGAAATTAAAATTTCAGTTATTTGGGGTTTTTGTGACTTTTGTGGGGGAAACTGCAGATTTTTCCTTTACTTAGTGTCGTTTTTTTAAATCCCCTTGTTCCTAAATTCTTGTCCATTTCTTGTTTTTTTATTTCAAATTGTTTTTAGAATTCTTTTTTTTGGTTCAACCCAGACTTTTTCTGGGTTCCCAAGGGGAAAAAAGAAGTTTTTTTATTTGGGGGACTTTGTCAGCCCAACTTTTTTTAATTTTTTAGCCCGAGTCTTGAGACATAGCAAATACTTAAAGAAACTTACACACAACACAAACTTACTTGTACATTTTGAAATATTATTTTTTTTTTTTTAACTGGGGCCGTTTCCCCCCAAAAGGCCAGGGGGGCCCCGGGAAAAAAAAAAATTTTTAAACCATCATTCACTCCATCCTGTCTTGCCAAAAGGGGGTGTTTTACACACAGTTTTTAAACTGCAACATTAACACCCCTCCTTCAAGGGTGAAAGGGCACTGTATTTCCCCATCCCGGGACTCAAACCCCGGGCCTCCCGGTTTCCCTAAACCCCTTTCAAAAAATTTATTTGGGCTCAAAATCCAACAGCACGTAAAAAGTTTTAAAAACCTTTTGGGGTCCCCATTCACTTATCAAAAACGTAAAAGCTTTCCCCTGCAAAGGGGTCCAACCCCCTCGCACCCCAAAAACCCCCTTTTTTTAACCCCCCTCCCCCCAAAACCCTTCCAAGGGGGAACCCCCCCCCGCCTTCCTTCCACAAACCAGACTTGAACACTCTTTAAATCTTCTGTTTCGCTCCATTCTCTTACAGTCCGAACCACCTCAACAACCCTTCCTCACCCCGGGGGACAACAGTTTTGGAAATTCCCGCCCCCCCCCTCCAAACTTCCAAACTAAAATTTCTCTGCTTTAATTTTAAACACCACACTTTCCCCTTTCAACATGACATCTCCATTTGCCTCCACCCTTCCCCTGGCCCCTGAAACATTCATCACCCACGTTTTCAACCCCCCTATAAGGCGTTGGAAAAAATTTAAAAACTCTCATACTTTCCCCCTTTTCCCCCAAAGGACAAATTTTCTTTGTCTCCACAACTCCTAAGGGGGCACCACTCACTTTTTTTTCCCTCACAATTCTTTTTATTCCCCTCATTTTTCTTTAACCCACCCCGCTGACACGTCCACTCCCAAATATCGGGAATTGTTCACCCCCCTCCTACTCTCTCCCCCAACGAAATTTTTTTTTTTTTCCCATCCCCTTTAATTTTTTTGTTATCCTCAAAAACCCTTATTCTTTCCTGTATTCCCCTTTTTTAATTTTCCTTTTTTTCCCAAACCCCCTTTACCAAATTATCCACCAATCTTTTGAAAACTTTCTTCAGAATCTCCCAAGACCCCAGTGTCATCAGAAAAGAGCAGTGTGACAACCCCATTTTGGGTGTGTGTTTCTTTTTTTTTAACTCCACCCCCCTCTTCCCAAAGACCCTGAATTTACTTCTCTTAAAACCCCATCTTTTAAAATATTTAAACAACCAGGGTGACAACACATCCTTTCAAAGGGCCCACTTTTACGGGGAAAAAAATTTCCCCCCTTTCCAAACTTTCCCTCTAACTTGAGCCCACTATCCCCGAAAAAAACTTTTCCACTCTTTCATTTCCCCTCCCTTCCTACCCCTTACACTTGCAACATTTTCCACATTCCCCCCCCCTTATCCCCCCTGTATACCCCTTTTTCCCAAAAACCCCATAAATGCCACAAAGCCCCTTTTTTGCCTTTTTTAAAATTTATTTGTTCACTTATATTTTCCTGAAAAACCCCCGGGTCCACACCCCCCCTACCGTTTTTAAAGCCTCCTTGTTATCTGCTATCCAAATTCTCCGTTTTAACTCTTAATTTTTTAAATTTAAAAATCTCCCATCCCACTTTTACCAGGTACATCAAAAGATTTACCCCTATAATTTTTGCCCCCTTTTTTTAACCCCTTTCCCTTTTTTATAAAAAAGGAACTAGCATGTTTCCTTGCCAATCCCTAGTACCTTCCCCTTTCTTCCAAAACTTTTATTAAAAAAAAAAATTTTGCCCCAAACCCACCCCAAAAAACAAATTCCCCCCCTGCTTTTAACATTTCAAATTTTTTATCCCATCAACCCCGGCTGCCTTACCCCCTTTCTTTTTTCCCTATTTCCTTTAAAACGAATTTCCCCCCCCCCCCCTAAAACTGGCTTTTCCCTCACTCCTACAAGATTTTTAATTCCCTCCTTCCCCTATCAAAAAACCCACGGGTTTCCCCCTATTTTCCCTCAACTTTTAAAAATTTCCTCAAAATTTTTCCTTTCCATTTTTCCCCCAATACCTCAAAACCCCCCATTTAAAATCTCCTCTCCTTTTTTTAACTGCCCAAATCCATTTGTTCTTAGGCTTTTTTTAAATTTGGTAATTTCCCCACTCCAAAACTTTTTTTTTTAAATTTTAAACAAAATTTGTTGATAACATCTCCCCCCCACTCCTCATTTGCTCTCTTTTTACATTCCCTTTCACCACTCTTTTAAAACCTTCTCTTTTTTTCCTTCCATATACTTTCCCTCCTTGCACCTTATTTTGGGAAAAAACTTTCATATGCAAAATTTTTTCTCCCTTACTACTTTTCTTTAAAATCATCATTCCCCAATCGTTTCCTTTTCCCCTCCTGCACCCATTTTCCCCTTAAACCAAAAAACTTCTGCTGAACACTTAACCTACATTTTTAAACCTTCCCCCTTTTCCCTCTTCGACCCCTTTGCCATGCTCCCATTAGCCCATCTATCCCCCAATGGGCTTTTTTATATCTTCCCCTAACCCCTCCTCTTTTTTTTAAAACCTTACCTTCTCCCCCTGATCTTCATTCCCTTGTACCCCTTAAACCTTTTAACTCTCAATGTGCACAACTAGAAAGTGATCTGATATATTTTGTGGCCCCCTAAAAACTTTACATCCTGAAGTCTACCCCAACTTTTCTTTATCTAAAAAAACATAATCCAAAAAACCCTACTGTCATTTTCCCCTACATCATATGTGTATTACTTATTTTTTCCTTTTTTTTCTTAAAAATTTATTACCTATAACAAAACCCCTTTCTATACAAAGTTCAAAAAAAGGGGCCCCCCCCTTTAATCTTTTAAAACCGGGCCCCCCAAAATCCCTCCCAAACACCCCCTAAAAGGTTTCCCTACTTTAGAAATTCAAGTCCCCCTCCCCACAAAAACTCTCTCATTTGGGTTAAAAGGGCCCCTATAAAATTCACTTAACATCTCCCAAAATCTCTCTCTTCCCCCTGCTTTCCCTCTCTTTCCGGTGCTTTCCCCGCTTATTATGCCCCCTTTTTTCTCGCATCCCAAACCTTTATTTTTAATCCAAAAAAATTCTTAAATTTTACACTTTTCCTTTCCCTTCTTTTCCCTTCCCAAAACTGATCATTTAAAATTACGGGCAAACCCCTTTTCCTTTTGCCCCTAACTCTACAATACTCCAGATTTAATCCCTTTTTATTTCCCCCCACTAAAAAATCCCCTCCCCCCTTCGGGCTTTGTTTGCTTGGGGCCAGGAAAACCCAATTTTTTCATTCATAACATCAGAAATTATCGGTTTTTTTTGTCATCCCACTACCCCACGCACTTTTTAAGCAACCCATTTTTTAAATAAAGTTTTTCTTCTTCTCTTTTTTTAGAAAATTTTTATACAAAAGGGGTTACTGGGCCCCATTGCTCCCGGCATTTTTTCCCCTCATCCCGACACGCAGGGCTTAGGGGGAAAAAGATTTTTTTCCCACTTCCCCATGGAAAATTTGAAGAAATAAAAAAAAACAAGGCTATTTAGAAAAAGGAAAAAACCCTAGATGATGTATATATATATATGCATGTGGTTTTCTTAAAATTTGTGACCAAAGTTTAAGGGGAAATTTAAAAGGTACCCCCTTTTATTTTAGGTTTTTATGAACAGAAAAAAAAAAACCAGAAATTCCTACCATCATGCAAAACAGTACATTTTTTTGGTTTCACAGTCATCGGGCAGGACGGTATTTATTTCCCCTGGGGGTTCCGGGTTCCCAAACCCAAACTACCTAAAATTTTTTGTAATACTTTTTAAAAATTTTAATGTACCAGACGGAAATTAAAAGAATTAAAAAGGTGATAGTGCTTTCAGCAAAAATAAAAATTGTACTCGAGAGTTTTTGATTTTTTTTTGATTACGGGTTTTAAAAAAATTTTAAATTTAATTTTTTTAATATCCCTCAAATTTAAAAAAATTTATTAAAATTTTTAATTTCTTATTTTACTAGCCTACCATTTGTAATCCTGAACACTATTAATTCATACTAAATTTTAATGGTTTATTGGAAAAGGATACTGACTACTTTTTACAAAAACCCAGTAAAAAGGCGGGAAAGCTAAAGGGCAGTCCTTCTAGTATTCACTGGAGATCTCTAAGGGTTTTAGAATTTGCTTTTTTGTTTAAAACCGTAAACGGTCCAAATTAAAATATACGTTTTTTCAACCCTTTGAAAGTATTTAAAAAAAGGGAAAATCTACTTTTTTTGTTGTTTTATTTGAAATATGTAAAAAAACGTAGATCTACTTTTGTAGCACTGACACATGGAAAAAAGTAATTGCTTTGGGCCGTTTTTCAGGTTTTAAATTAATTTAAATGCTAGGGGTTTTAAAAATCCTGAGCTTCAGAAACCTTTCATTTAACTACCAATAATGAAATTTTCCACTTTTTTTAACCAGGGGACCGAGTTTGTCTAATCCTCCCCGGGAATTCCCGGGTAACACTTTTAATCCCAAATTTTTCCTTCCTTTCTCTGTGGGCATCGGGGAATTTTGCTCCTTTCCTTGTAATTCCCTTTATCAAGATCATTGATCTTTTTATAAACAACAATGGGGAATTGTTACAGATCCCACTCGGAAATTTTTTCCCCCTTTATCCCCAAAATTTTGTTTTCCCTTCCCGTGAGCTTTGATCTTCCCTGAGAGCACTTTCCTCCCAATGCCCGGGGCTGCCACTTTCTTTAAACAGTTTTTTTGTGTGGTACTCCCAAAAAAAAAACCTTACTAAAATCTAAAAAAAACAATAACAAAGTCTTCATCCCTTTATCAACGCCTCAAAAAGCTTTACTGAAAAGGGTTTTTTAAAATTTTGCTAGCAAGAACAGCCCCTCATGAATCCAAACTGGTATCATTAATAAAATTTCGCTTATCCAGATGGGTTTTATAATTTTTTTATTATTAAAACATGGCCGTTCCCCCCAAGGCAGGGGGCCCGAAAAAAAAAAAAACTTCACCATCATTCACTCCATCACTGTTTTTGGGCCCGAAGGGGTCTTTAAAACTACAGTTTTTAAACAACCCTTAACAACCCCCCCTTCAGATTTCAGGCACTGCACTTCCCATCTCCAAATCAAGTCCCCCTCCGGTTTCCCCCAAAACCCCCTTTATAAATGTTTCTTTGGGTCACACTCCAAAAAGCAAGTCAAGGATTAAAAAACCATTTGTCTCCTTCTTTTTAATACTTGACGGCTTTTTTGAAAAAGCCTTTCAACTGAGGGCAAGCTTTTGGGGGGTAATTTTTTTATGGTAAAAACTTGGGCTCCCGCTTTAAAAAAAAGGGAAATTAAATTTAAACCATCTTGGGACATAAAAAATAAAACCACAAAAACTTTGTCACACAACCATTTAAACTTTACTAACCCTTTTTTTAAAATTTTACTAAAAATTTGGGAGAAAAAAAAAAGTAATATGAACATGGCATCCCATCCCCTTTATTTAAAACAGGTTCTCAGGGGAAACATTAGGGAATTCTTAATGTAAACAAAAATAAAAACACATGAAATTAAATGTCCCAGTCCACATGGGGGTGTTATGGGAAAATTGATTTAACATAACCTTTCCCCTTAAAAAATGATTCCTTCAGTCCCCAAACTTAATTGTTAAGCAAGGGGTAAACTGTAAATTTATTATTTTATTGATTTATCATTCGGGTTTGCAACACTTGTAAAATTTCCCAAAACAATGGGGGGCTGAAAAATTTCAGAATAACAAAAATTAAAAAATTTTTATTTTTCTGTGCAGGGAATATTCTCGTTGTTTTTTCAAAAAAATAGGTGCCATCTGATGGAAAATAAAATATGTTAATTTTTAGGCCCCAAAAAAAAAAAAGTGTTATCAATTTTTAAAAGGGTCGGGCCCCCCCCCCCTCTTTAAAAACACAAACCCATGAAAAGGGTTTTCCCATTTGCCTTAGGACATCCTTCAACGTTAAAGTAAATTTAAACCACAATTTTTCAGGGGTTTTTAATTTAGTAAAAATTTCCCCCCGACTCCCTATTCTTCCCAAAAAATTTAAATTCCAAGTTTTTCTTTATAAGGTTACAAAGCTGATTTTCAGAATTTGGGTTTTTGTGGTTTAAATGTATAAAATAATTACAGAGTGTCCCCCTAGAACACCTAAAATGGCTAGGATTTCGGGGAGACCTTTAAAATTTAAAACTTAAGTTTAAAAATATTACAAAAATTTGAGGAATGGGGTATTTTTTGGGTAATGACTAAATAAAGTTTTTGATTTTTGCAAAAGGGAAAGCTTTTGTTTTGGGCAATATACTTTGTTTTAGAAAAAGGGGTATTCAGGGCCCAACCTTTTACAAATTTAAAAATTCATTAATTTTAGACTGAGAAATTGGGTATTTTTTGTTTATGGTTTAAATGGGGTTTAGTGGCTAAATGTTTAACCCCCAAAGGGGGTATTCGTGGGAAAATTTGTTGACAGGGTTTTAAATTGGGAGATTAAAATGTTTTTGATGGGAGTTTTGAAGGTGATGAATGTGTCTGGAGTTTAGAAATTTTTAGGTTTGGGTATTCCCAATTTTTTGGGGCCCTTTTTCCTACATTGAATTTTTTAAAGGGTTTGTCGGGACGGGGATTGTCAAGAGGGTTTTTTGTTTGGGGGTTTGCCCCGGTTTGGGTTTTTTGGGCGCAATGGAAAGCTTTAGGGCAAGGTTTAAAAATTTGGGAATTTTAAAGGGCCCCGTAAAGTAACTGCACCCGTAGTAAGTGTGGGTTTTACGGAAAAGGGAGGGAAGGTTTTGACTATGAAATGGTGAGGTGTGTTGGGGGGATTTGGGGAAATTTTTGATTTCTTATTTCGGCTATTTGTTGGGTTATTAAATTTGGGTTTAAAGGGGTGTTTCTGCAGTTTAACCCCAAGAAGTAGACAAGGTGAGGGAAAAGGAAAAAAAAGTTAATTTTAATATGAAAAAGGGGAGGTTTTGGGAACGAAAGTTTTAAACGTACTTGAAGGATCCCAACCCCCTTTTGGATACTTTTTTTGGGTTTGTGTTGGATATGGGTGCTGAAGTTAGGGTTTTTGTGAGTATAGGCCTAGGAAAATTTTCCCTCATAAAAACCCGGGAATTAGGTGTTGTTGTTTTTAAAAAGTTAATTTGCGCATCTCCGGCTCTGCCTTTCCAAACATTAAATTTTAGGTTTTTTTCATGTTAAGCCCTAAGTTTTTTTGGCTGTCATCCAAGGGCGAATTTTGATCACTCCTCAAAAAAACAATGGTTTTTTTAGGGGGCAAGATTAGGGTGAAGATGACTTTAAATCGTGTCGTCAGCAAAAAAGAATGGGGGTTCAGGTGTTGAGATTTGTTTGGAAGACATTGATGTATATGAGGAAAAAGCAGGGGGACCAAGGGGCACTTTCCCCGCAAACTCCAATCAAAATGGCTGTTTTTGATGCCCGTTTTCTTTTAAAGGTTTACATACGAAATTTTTATTTGGGAAGATTTGGGGAAAAAGCAAGCGCCCCCGGCCTCTTATTTTCCATTTAAAGGTCAAATTTTGGGTTTTGGATGCCCTGGTCTACTGTGTCAAAAGCTTTTTTAGTTCCCAAAAAAAATTTCCCAGTGCATATGGATTTCCTTTAAACTGTAAAAGTGGGGAGAAAAAATCCTTTTCCCCAGTATCTCTTATATTCAGCTAAAAAGGGTTTTTCAATTAAGTTTGGGGGGTCTGGGGGCCCAACCCTTAAACAAAAGGGTACTTCATGGGTCAAAGACACTGAAAACAGTTTTACCAGTGGCCCAAGGGGAAAATTTCGAGTATAAAAAACTTTTCCCTTCTGAGTGAAAGATTTTTGGGAAACGGGCCAAAAATTTTTTGGGACATTTTAAAAAAAAAAAGTTAGTAAAATGTTTTTTTTTAGGCTTTATTGCATGTGGTTTTTTCGGGGAGCACATCATGAAAACTTTTCCCTTCCCGGGGAAACCCAAACAAGCAGGTCCCCATCATGACCATGTCTTCGGGGAAACCCAAAACAAGCGGTCCCCAAAAAATAAAACTTTCTTCAAAAAACAGATAAAAGCAGGTCCTCACCCGAAAATACCACATGAATGGTCCCCTTTTTGTCTCCTTTAATGACCTTTTCTTGTGTAAACCAATGATTTCTACAAACTTCTCATATTAGCAACTTCCCCCATGTTAATTTTGTTTAATAGCCAAAAAAGTCCAAAAAATACTCTCTCAAGGGAAAAAAAAGGTGGGCCATGGGCCCCAAAACCCCCAAAGGCATTTAGGATACAGCGTACCTTTTTGGGAAACCGGAAAGTCCCCCTTTAATCAATCAATCAAGTTTGTTTTCTAAAAATTACAATTTCCGGGTTTTTCATTTTTCAGATATTGTGTGGTTCACATATTATAAAATACTAATTTCAGTGAAAGGGGCCCCAAACCCCCCTAGCATGACTAGGGATTTCCCGCAGACTAAGATAATTTAAAACTTATATTGGTACAGTTTATGGGGCTGTTGATATTAAGTCAAGTTTTAAATGCATTTAAAAGTTGAAAAATTTTGCAATGTGAATGGGTTTTTTCTTTGGGACGTTTCATAGTTTCTATTTTAACTCCTATAATTTGAAATTTTCAAGGCAAAATTTTGGGTAGTTTTTAATTTATTAGGGAAATTTTATTGTATTTCAATGTTTTAAAAATTCAAATTGGGCAGTGTAAGTGGGGAATGTGGGGAAAACACAATATCCCAAGGGAAACTAAGTTTTTATGTTGCGTTTGATACAAAAGGGAAAAGGTGGTTTTCATGTAGTTTGATGAAGGGGGAAATGTGTCAGGAGAAAGATGCTTTTTAATGAATGGTTCAGAGAAAAAGACAATTTTATAAAAATAGACACATATCAACCCCCGGGAATTTTTTAAATTTAGGGAAAGTTTTACCACCCCAGTGGCTTCATCAGCCTTTAAAAAGGGGAATAGTGAAAAAACAGGAAGAAATTTGAGGAATCAAATCCCTCACCCTTTAGCCGGGTGTAGTAGTCGGGCAATCTTGGGAAAAAATACTGCATTGTGCGAAGAAGCAAAATTATAAAACCCTAGGTAGGAGAGGGCCCGCATTGTAGGAGGTATCAAAATACACCAATGTAGAATAGGTTTATGTTCCCCAAGGGTTAGGCAAAATGAAGAATTCCCTGTATTAAGACCCCCAAAATGTTTAGGAAGGGTTCTCTGAACCCTTCAACTACATTCCTGTCTGACACAGAAACCCATCTTGGGGGTCTTAATACAGGGAATTCCTCACTTGCGTAACCCTTGGGCATGACCTACTTCCACATTGGACAAATGTGATACCACCTACGACTGCTGCACCTCTCCTGCCTACAGTATATAAGCTACTTCTTCGCACAAATGCTGTATTCTTTTCAAGATTGATGGACTGACTACATCGACTCAAGGCTAAGGGACTGATTACTTCAAACTCCTCTGTTCTTCACCATTCTCCTTTGCATGGACTAAATGAAGCCACTGTGTAGCAAAACGTTTCCTCAATAAAGATACCCAATGTTGCATGTGTGTCTAATTTATTAAGATTTTTTCTAACGGTAGTTTTGAAAGTGACCACTGCCTCTGCAGTTCTAGTTTTCAAGTAGGGTTTCCAGATTTTAAATCCTTTTATTTACAGTGAATTTTTTGTATAGGTTTAGCTGGACACGGGGAATGTCATAGAGATTTTTGTGCCTGGTGTTATGCATGTGGGTCCTGTCACAACTATCAAGAAAGTGTTTTAGGTCATGGTTAATATTGGAATTTAAGGTTCTGTAAGTGTAGGCTGCACAGTAGTATGTGTGGATGTTCTGTACAGTGAGTAAGTTTCGATCTTTGAAGGGGGGGTTTGCCCGGGATTGGACTGCATGATTATTCTTATTGCAGCTTTTTGTTGGGTTATTATTGGCTTTAGGTGTGTTGCTGCAGTTGATCCCCAAGCACAAATAGCATAGGTGAGGTTTGGGATAGATGAGTGAACAGTATAGTATGAGAAGGCTGACTGTGGCACGTAGTAACATATCTTTTGAGAGATCCCAACCGTTTTGGATACGTTTTTGTGTTGGATATGGGTGCTGAAAATTTAGGTTGCTGTCAAGGTGCAGGCCTAGGAATTTGCCCTCATTATGTTTGGCAATAAGAGTGTTGTCGATCTTAATGTTAAGTCGTGCACCACCTGCTCTGTTACCAAACATAATATAGAAGGTTTTGTCAGTGTTAAGTGTAATTTATCGTCTATCATCCAAGTAGATATTTTTAGTAGCTCCTCGTTAACTATAGTGTTGACTGTGGCAAGATCTGGGTGGGAGATGATATAAGTCGCGTCGTTAGCAAAGAGAATGGGTTTCAGGTTATGATACGCTGGGCAGATCACTGAAATATAAGAGGAAGAGCAGGGGACCAAGGACACTTCCGTGTGCTACTCCAGTATCAAGTGGCTGTGTTGATGAGGTTGTGTTTTTTAATAAGGTGACGTACTGATACCTATTAGTAAGGTAGGATTTGAAATATGCAAGTGCATGACCTCTTATACCATAATGGTCAAGTTTGTGGAGTAGGATGCCGTGGTCTACTGTGTCAAAAGCTTTTCTAAGGTCATAAAAAGCCCTAAGAGATAATCCATATTTTCCAGTGCTGTGTAAAGCAGATCTAGCATTTTTACAAATGCATCGTTTGTGCTTTCATTTTTTCTGAAGCCAAATTGGCAGGGTTGAGGATGCTTTGTGCTGTTATAAACGAATAAAATCTCTTGTGCATGAGTTCTCAAAGATTTTGGATGGCAATGGTAAGTTTGATATTGGCCTATAGTTGTTTACATCTGTGGGGGTCACCACCTTTGAAATTGGTGTAACCTTGCTGTCTCAAGTAGTGTTGGTAAAGTGCTAGTTTCCAGTGACTTGTTAACCCTTTCAGGGTTTCTGATGTACTAGTACGGCTTATGCACCAGGGTTATTGACGTACTAGTACGCTTAAATTCTAGCGCCTTCAAATCCAGCAAGAGAAAGCTGGTAGGCCTACATATGAAAGAATGGGTCTATGCAGTCAGTGTGCACTGTATAAAAAAATCCTGCAACACAATGTGCAATGAGAAAAAAAACTTTGAACGTGTTTTAGGCATAAAACAGCGAATTTGCACTGTATTTTCGTATGGTATTCATGACTGTATTCTAGTTTTCCAGGTCTTATTTTATAGAATGGAAGACATATTACAGAAATTGAAATGATTTTGACTGGTTTCGCAATGAAAAGTACCTTGAATTTAGCTCAAAGTAGAAGAAATGTTCGATTTTTGCCAAAGTTCAAAAGCAAACAAATCATGCCACGCGTCCAATACACGTCAACTGGTGAGTCTAATATTCTTTCACAAGTGTGATGATACTAGTTATACCATTTCTACACTAATGCAGTAATCTGCATAACAGTAAATCTTCTATTTTTTGTGAGAATAAAAATTCAAAGTGGAAAGCAAAAGAAATGTAAAAGGGGCCTGGGGACATGAGTAATGAACAGTGAAAATGTTATTTTAGTGCCGGAATGTCTGTTTTGTTATTCTGGACCCTGTTTGGAAATTGGCATGTTTTGAAATTTGTGTGAAATTGGCAAAATTGCTAATTCTGACCACTTTATTGGACAGTTGAAATTGGTAAATGGGTGGCTTCTTGTACTCATTCAATAAAAAAAATGGAGTTCTAGCACAATATTTATGATTTTTGTCGACTAGTACATGGAACTGGCCAAAAATAGAGCTGAAAAGTGGGCGAAATCACAGATGCGTAAACACTGTCGAGACCGCTAACTTTGTGAGAGCATAATTCCATAAGTTTTCCATCAAATTTCATATTTTTGGTGTCATATGATCGGGAAAATTTTCTCTATCTTTTTATAAGAAAATTTTTTTTTTTACCGAAAAATTTTCAACCCTGAGAACAAGTTTAGGAGAGGGCCTCTCAACCTTGAAAGGTTTAAAAGGTAATGAAATGGCATGTGAAAGGTCATGAGCTGCTTGCTTGTATAATAATGGTGGGATGTGAACATTCCATGAATTATTTTCAAGTGACTTAATAATCGTGGTGACTTCAGTGGGCTCAGTAGGTGCAAGATAGGAGAATTTGGGAAATTCCCATCTAAGTAATCACTGGCACAGGCGTTGGTACTTGAGATTTTACTGGCGAGATTAGATTCTATGGTTGAGAAGAAGTCATTTATCTATTTATTTATGGTAGAGAATCTTTTTCTGGAGGTAATAAAACAAAAATTAAGAAATTTGATGGAAAATTGACGAAATTATGCTCTCGCAAATTTTGATGTGTCAGCGATATTTATGCAGCGATGATTTTTGCTGACTTTGACTCCCATTTTAGGCCAATTACATTATTCCAGTCAACCAAATTCTCAGCTATTTTCCTAGTATTATTTCTATTATATCGATTGAGCACAAGAAATCACCAAGTCAACTTTTTCAACTACAAAAAAAAAAAACTAATTGGAAATTGGTAATTTGGCTAATTTAATGCAAAGTTCAAAAACTCCAATTTCAATATAGGGTCTAGAATAACAATGCAGGCATTCCTGGCGCTAAACTAACATTTCCTCTGTTCATTAGTTTTTTTTTTCAGGCTTTACAAATGAATTCCACTTGATTTTTATCGCATAATGAATTTTCACTCAAACCAAAAACAGAAGATTTACTGTTATTTCAATATTGTAATAATTGTATAAATTTAAAATCACCACATTTGTAAACATATATTAGACCCACCAGCTGATGTGTATTAGACCTGTTTACTCTTAAACATTGGCAAAAATTTAACATTTTCATTCTTTGAGCTCAGTTTTCAAGCCATTTGCAGTACTAAAACCCAAACAAAATATCTCTATTTCTTTTAATATATCTTCCATTCTATCAAATGAGACCCAAAAATTCACAAATACAACTATAAAAAAATACAAAAAAAAAAAACGCAATGTCGCTGTTTTAATCGAAAATTACAGTCTCAGATTTTTTTCTCTCATTATGCACTGTGTGCTGCAGATTTGTTTTATGTGGTGCCACATACACATAGATGTATTTTTTCATATCTAGGCCCAAATTTACCACTCACAGCTTATCAGAGTGAGCTGAACTCATGGCATAGAAACTACGGTTTTGGACCTGAACTCAAAGCCATAGCACTACGCACCGAACCTGAAAGGATTAAGGATCGGCGGTTTCAACCCTTGAAGGGTTAATAATGTCATAATAAGAATATTTTAAGTGTTGTGTAGCTAGATACAAGCTAACTGATTCCCAAGTATGTACATATACTAATTTTAACTTTTATGTTCACCTTCCTTACTGTAGTACAGTACTAGGGTGTGTACAGGTTCAGTAATTCACCTGCACAATGAGAATTTCTAGCAGAGAATACACTACAGTGAACAACCACAAAGAATCTTCTTAAGAACACCTATTCTTTTAACCCTTTCAGGGTCTGTCCTGTAGATCAACGGCTTTCGTTCAGGGTCCAAACCGTAGATCTATGCCAAAATTCTAGCGGTGTCAAATTTAGTGCGAGAAGGCTGGTAGGCCTACATCTGAGAGAATGGGTCTGGGTGGTCAGTGTGCACACCATAGAAAAAATCTGGACGCACGCATGGCATTGTGGGAACGCAAGGAAGCTCTCACTCCCCACTCACTCTCCGGGCGAATTCTGACTCTCCTCTTCACAACTTACAGTTCTAAGACTGATGGAAGTGGAGCTGAAGACGAATTCTATGGTTTTGAACCATATGGTACCATTGTGCCATGTGGTACAATGGTACCATATGGTACAATGGTACCATGTCATACAATGGTATCATATGGTACAATGGTATTGTTGGTAGAGTGGTACCATATGGTACAATGTACCATATAGCAATTGTACCATATGGTACATAATGCCATATGGTACAGGGTACAGGGACCCTAATGGAAATAAGTCTGTCTGACTTTTTTGGGTTATCCTAGGTTCTCCAAACATATGCTGCTAAGTATGATATTCTATGTAACTTTATTTGTGTATAACTAAACTTACTTATGATGCCACATGCACTTGAGTAAGTTTATTCAGGTGTACAGAAATACAATTACATACATAGATTATCATACATAGCAGCATATGCATAAAATCCTAGGATAACCAAAAAAGTCAGCATGACTTATTTCCAATTGTTATCCCTGTATCTGTACCATATGGTGTCCTGTACTGTATGGTACCCTGTACCATATGGATAAACACTGTGAACAACACAAATACAGTGGACCCCCGACATTTGATGCATTGACATTCGATAAATCCGACATTTCAATGCATTTTAACGCAAAAATTTCACCTCGACATTCGATGGAAAACCCGACATTCGATACGATTCGTACGAGGACGTGTCCCTGTGTAGCGTGAACTGCCCCATGTGTGCCAGTGTTTACAAGCCAGCCAGTGTGCGCGCATCTAAGGATACATTCGGTACATTCCATATTATCCATATCATCACTGTTTTTGGTGCTTGTTTCTGCAAAATAAGTCACCATGGGCCCCAAGAAAGCTTCTAGTGCCAACCCTGTGGTAAGAACGTGAGAATTAGTATGGAAATTAAGAAAGATTTTGAAGGGTTTGGGGGTAACCTGAGAACCCTATGCCAGTTGTGGACTCATTGTGCCTACTTCAAAAATTAAGGAAAGTGTGCAAAGTGGGTTGAACTGCAAACCTTTGTGGATGAAAATCACCCTAACACAGCTATTGCAAGCCATGCTGGTGACTATTACAATGACAATGTTATGGCCCATTTTAGACAAATCTTAAAGGAACGGCGACAGAGGTCAAGTGACTCTCAAGCTGGTCTAGTGGCATTAAAAGAAGAAGGGAAGTAACCCTGGAAAAGGACTTGCTACCTCAAGTCCTAATGGAAGGGGATTCCCCTGCTAAACAGTAACAACTTCGACACTCTCCCCTCCTCCCATCCCATCAATCATCACCAGATCTTCATTAAAGGTAAGTGTCAATTATTCTATTATTATTCTATTGTTATTGTTGTTATTGTAATTATTCTATTGCATTAAACTTAATATTTCATGTGATAAAATTTTTTTTTTTCATACTTTTGGGTGTCTTGCACGGATTAATTTGATTCCATTATTTTTTTGGGGGAAAAATTAATTCAACTTTCGATATTTTCGACATTCGATAGCTCTCAGGAACGGATTAGTATCGAATGTCGAGGGTTCACTGTAGTTGTTTATTTCCCAGAAATTTGGCATAAAAAACACGGTAGTAAGTCGAGTGGTAAGTCGAGCAGGGTCATAAGTCGGGGGTAGGCGTTTTTATACATTAACATGCATCAAAAATTTTTGAAAGTTGTTTTCTCATATAGTAAGATGCAGTATCCTGCCTCAAACATCTCTTCATCATGCTTCAGATAATCCCTGCAAACACTAAATCTGCTTTTCTATGTCCCACTTAACTACAAATTTGGGTAATACAAAACATATTCCCCAGTTTGTAGTTAAGTCGGATCTAAGATATTGCATCAGCCCCCCTAGTCGTTAAATCAAACCGGGTTTTACCTTCTAT
The DNA here is from genome assembly GCF_026875155.1 of Cherax quadricarinatus. Classification (NCBI taxonomy): domain Eukaryota; kingdom Metazoa; phylum Arthropoda; class Malacostraca; order Decapoda; family Parastacidae; genus Cherax; species Cherax quadricarinatus. Next base: position 24,603 of record NW_026474795.1, read on the forward strand.
TCCCCCCCCCCCCCAAACCATATTCAAATTCAAATTCAAAGTTTATTCTCTATAAGGATTACAATGCTGAGTTTACAGAATTTGGTTTTGTGTGGTTTACATGTAGTAAAATATAATTACAGAGTGAAACCACTAGAACACCTAGCATGGCTAGGCATTTCGGGCAGACTTATATTAAACCTTAATTTTTAAAATATTACAAAATTATGAGGTAATTTGGGGTTTTATGGCTAAAGTGACAAAATACTAGTTGTGGTTTAGCAATGTGAATGCTTTTGTTTTGGCACTTACATAGTTTCAGTATTGGAGTATACAGGCCAACTTATGACTAGTTAAGATTCATTATTTTGAGATTAAGATTGATATTTCTGTTTTTGGTCAAATGGGTGAGTGTAAGTGGAACCACCAGGTGGTATTCGTATTATTAGTTGACGGGTGATCAGGGAGATAAGATGTTTTCTGATGGTAGTTTTGAAGGTGATGAAAGTGTCTGCAGTTTTGGAATTTTCAGGTAGGGTGTTCCAGTTTTTTGGCCTTTGACTTACATTGAATTTTTGTAAAGGTTTAGTCGGACACGGGGAATGTTCATAGAGAGTTTTGTGTCTGGTGTTGTGCCTGTGGGTTCTGTCACAAAATATCAAGAAAGCGTTTAAGGTTAAGGTTAATAAATTTGGAAATTTAGGTCCTGTAGATGTAGATTGCACAGTAGTAAGTGTGGATGTACTGAACAGGGAGTAAGTTTAGATCTATGAAGAGTGGGGGGGTGTGTTTGCGGGGTGGGATTTAGTGATTATTCTTACTGCGGCTTTTTGTTGGGTTATTATTGGGTTTAGGTGTGTTGCTGCAGTTAAACCCAAGCACAGATAGCATAGGTGAGGTATGGATATATAGTGAATGGTTATAGTGTGAGAAGGGCAGTTTGCGGCACGTAGTATCATATCTTGGAGAGGATCCAACCGTTTTGGATACTTTTCTGGTTATGTGTTGGATATGGGTGCTGAAGTTCAGGTTGTTGTTGAGGTACTAGGCCTAGGAATTTGCCCTCATTATGCCTGGCAATTAGAGGTGTTGTCGATCTTAATGTTAATTTGCGCATCTCTCCTGCTCTGCTACCAAACATAATGTAGTAGGTTTTGTCAATGTTAAGCATAAGTTTATTGGCTGTCATCCAAGTCGATATTTTGATCAGCTCCTCATTAACAATGGTGTTGAGGGTGGCAAGATTAGGGTGAGAGATGACATAAGTCGTGTCGTCAGCAAAGAGAATGGGGTTCAGGTGTCGAGATACATTTGGAAGATCAGGGGACCAAGGACACTTCCCTGCGGAACTCCAGTATCAAGTGGCTGTGTTGTTTATGTTGTGTCTTTAATGGTGACATACTGATACCTATTAGTAAGGTAAGACTTGAATATGCAAGCGCATGGCCTCTTATACCATAATGGTCAAGTTTGTGAGTAGGATGCGTGGTCTACTGTGTCAAAAGCTTTTCTTAGGTCAATAAAAATTCCTAGTGGATATTCCTTATTTTCCAATGCTGTGTAAAGCAGATCTAGCATTTTTATGATTGCATCGTTTAGCTTTTATTTTTCTGAATCCAATTGGCAGGGGCTGAGTATGTTTTGTGGCATTATAAATGAATACGGTCTCCTGTGCACGAGTTTCTCAAAGATTTTGGATAGCAATGGTAAGTTTGATATTGGCCTATAGTTGTTTAAATCTGTATGGTCACCACCTTTATGTATTGGTGTAACCCTTGCCGTCTTGAGTAATTTCGGGATGGTGCTAGTTTCTACTGACTTGTTAAAAAGTAATGAGATAATATGCGAGAGGACATGGGCCACTCTCTTGTACAATAATGGTGGGACATGAGACAGATTCCCTGAGTTATTTTTAAGTGACTTTATAATCTCGGTGACTTCCGTGGGCTCAGTTGGAGCAAGATAGAAGGAATTTGGGAAATTCCCATCTAGGTAGTCCCCGGCATGGGCATTGGAACGTGGGATTTTATTGGCGAGATTAGAACCTATGGTTGAGAAGAAGTCGTTTATCTTGTTAGCTGTGTCAGTGGGTTGCAGTGGTGTTTCATTAGGTTTAGTTAGGACAATATCTTGGGTTTTTTCAGTTTGTGGGTCCCTAGAATTTTGAGAGAGTGTTTTCCAGGTCTATTTTATATCTCCTCTTGTGTCAGTGAATCTAATGGAGTAGTTTTAGTTGTTTGGCTTTCTTTATTACTTTGGTGAGGACTGATGAATGTGTTTAAGGAATATCTTTGTGTATTATGACAACTATTGCTTTAACCCTTTGAGGGTCGACAGGCCCTCTCCGAAAAATCGTTCTCAGGGTCGGCCAAATTTTAAAAAAAAAAAAAAATTTATTTTTTCTCATGAAAAAATAGAGTTTTTTTTTCTAAACATTATTTGGCTAAACAAAAAAATTTTAACGTCAATACTTACCGAGATATGGAGGCGTGAAATTTGCCAAAATTGAACAACATATGGTAACATCGCCGACTGCCATCACCCGGTATTTTTCTATTTACTTTTTCATATACTATTTTCAAATTTTTTTTCAATTTTTCTTTTTCTGTGTAGCAAAACTTGGTTATGGGCCTCTGAGGCCAAACATGATCAGTATTTTGTAAGTTATTTCGCTTTTTCAATACTACACAATAAGGGCAGTAAACACTGTTAGTCCATTATTTTGTTACAGAAAATATTTACATCAAACAAACAATATGAATTGTTGTTTATTACTAATTTTTATATTTGTATACACATATACAGTCACAGGACATGTTTCTAGAAGTTCTGCAGCCTGTGGAAACTCTTTGAAACTTGGTGTCATTGCCACAGTGGAGTTTTGCACTCCTTTCACATTAAAGAGTGGTCTCTGCGTTGTCTTGGGCGCGTTTTTTGTATGTGAACAGACGTAACACCTCCTTCTGAGCCTTTTTTCTTCAAGCAAGTAGCAGGCAGTTTTACTAGGAAGTGATCACATGCTTCGACGAGCAAGGGTTAGTTGTTGATAATTGGTGGGCGGTCAATTGCAGGTAGGTGTATTTCCTTGGTACTAGAATACTATTTGTCTGATGACAGACAAACAGAATTCGCCGTACTGTGGTTTGTTTCTGGTGCTTCCATCTTATACATATTATAAGCATGGAGCATGGAAATGTCCAGAAGATGGAAAAAAAACACGATTTGGATGTCCCACTTATTAACTCTTGCGAACAAATCTCAGAAATCCAATCTGCTGTCAACATTTGTCATGAATGCATGTTGAAGGTGTAATCAATCACGCTGCAGGTTTTAGAATGGGTTCATTTCTCTCTCTATGCTGCACTGCCACTGTCTGCTTTCTATTAAGGGTGAATTGATGACAACAGTGTGAATATGTTTGTCATGCCACCGAATAAAAATGCCATGATGTCATCATTGGGCAGCCCAAACGCCTGCCACCTCACCCTTGCGAGTAGCCAGCATCAAACCTGGGTTCATTATGTTTTCGATTTGCACGCATGTGCCACACACATCTGTCATGTTCACTCGCAAAATATCACTGAGTGAGGGGCTTGTGTAACAGTTTATCTTTATATAATATATGCCCCTTACCAAGGTATGGTTCTATCATTGTTCGAACCACATCACCTGATGATTGCCCAATAACTTCCTGGTATTTTGCAATGTATAACTTCAGTGTACACAATAATATTCCAATACAGATCCTCACTGTCCAATCAGCAAGAGCACCAAATCAACTTTTATACTCGAAAACGTTTCGTCTTTGCCTTGAGTATGTAAAACTGTCCTATGAAAGAGAGTGTCTTCCTTGTGCAGACGCAGAATCAAAGTACTGTCCGAATTACAAGCTTCCTGAAGGGATAAAAAATGAGTACTGAAATTTCTGTTTCAGATACACAGAAACCATTCTAAAAAAATTCTTATGATACCTGTCAGTTCTGTCAGGCCTGGTTTTATCTGAGAAGTGATGCATACGTAACATTAGCACAAATCGACTTCACTGGCATTATATCACGTGAAACCTGGTGTGCAATTCAGGGGGTCTGTTGACCAGTATGATTTCACTTGTGTGCTTATCACATGTGGGCTCATATAAGTAGCCATTATTGTTGGGCAAGGAATAAAAGATTACATCTTCACTCTCCACATGTGTGCCGCCTACCTTCAATTGTCGGCGGTTCGTAAGACGTTGAGACTCTTTGGTGCCCCCCTCCCCCCGTTTTGTGAAAGTATTGTTGATTTGCCATGGTTGTCACTCGTAGGAATGAGTTTGCTTTCATGACATTACTTTTCGTCCAGTGGTTCATTACAAAGCATAACTCGAAATATCTTTCCAGTATTCAGTGGCATTGTTCCCATAGTGCACAAGATGGCTGTATTCCACTTGGCTGCCATCAAATGTGGGGATTTTGGAACTCAAAATTGACAAGCTTCCTGCAATCCCAGGTTTGCTGGTCTGCTTGGTGGGTGGTACTGGACAATTGGAACAGGTGGTTTTTTCGGTGGGTTGTGGAGGGTTGTGGTTGTGGAGGCTGGTGGTGGTGTGGGGCGAGATGGGGGATGGTTGGCCTTTTGTTCTAGATCAGGATGATGGCAGCGGCGTGGCTGGCAGCGTGGGTGGCAGCATGGCCACTGCGGGTGCCTCACCGCCGGGCATCACTACCACCACGCACATTTTCCACCCAATTGCAAACCAGTATCTTCTGTCATTTTCCACTGTCTGTTCCTGTCGTACAGCACGGCGATGTACTACAGAGATACACTCCTTCCCTTGGTATAACACTATGGCACACTTCCAGAGCTGCTCCGCTTTATCGTCGTATATAACTGACGCTTCACTGGGGAAATTGCACTTCAACTATTTCACTAATGGAACTAGTTTTGAAGAGCTTGTAGTTTCATATCTCCCTTATCACTATCATCACCCATGCTCTCATCTGAGTCTTGGGATGTTGGGAAAAATAGAAGTTTCCTCTTGGGTTTCTGGAACAAACTGAACTGTTGAAACAGACGGGCCTCAGCACCAGAGGGGAAGACTGAGGGTCGTTCTGGGTTTTCTTTCCTATGTGTAAACACCGATTTATTCATGGTCATATAGTTTCGGTCCAAAACCTCACTTTAAAAAAAAAAAAAACCACCGGAAACTCATTTTCACTGGCACTTCCATCACTATTAGACTGTCACTGGGAACAAATGTGTCCCAATTCGCTCGAGAGAGGTGAGGAGCTTTCTCTACCGCGAGAGCATGGTGGACATAAGTTTACTAAGAGGGCTTTCCACAATGCACACTGGGTCCCAGATTGTTTTGTCTACCGCGCACGCACTGACCAACGCTCAGACCAGACCCCATTCTCTACACCTAGGACATATCAGCCGTTTTCCCGCGGCGAGATTGAGGCCGCTAGAATTTATGCGCTACTAGTACGTCAAAAACCCTACGCGTAAGACGTATCTTGTTACGATTGAAAACCTTGTCAAAGGTTTAAGTGCTGAAGTTTTTTTTCTTTTTTGTTTTTTGACACATCAGCAATTTCATATCAAGGTTAGGGTTGACCACAAAAAGAGAAGACACGTGCATCACTCACTTGATTCACTGTCTTGCCAGAGGGTGTGCAAGTGGCTGAAATTATATACCATAAAAGCTGAGAGTTTGTACTTCTTTATAACTACATTTTAAAAAGAATGTACATGTACACCACCAATTTGATGGCAACAGATGGTCCGGCACCTCCTTTAGTCCAGACAAAATTACAAGAAGGAAACTTGACATTTTGCTACCATTGCCTGCCAGACCAGTTTACTGAGCAGGCCCAACAGATGGTGCAGACTGTAGACATGCTCACCTAGATTTTGTCCCCCCTGTACTCTACCCTGTCGCACTTGGTGATGGTTTGATACCTCATTTGTCTGTGAGATCAACTAAGAAACAGAAGTGTAATATATACTGTATCCCTGTATATCTTTATTTATACAAGTACATTGTACGATGGTATACAGGCCTAGCTGACATCAATGACATACTACTATATAGAAAGCCACTTGTTATGCTGAGCATTTCAGGCAAATTAGGTCAATTTGGTCCGAGGATGCGACCCACACCAGTCAACTAACACCCAGGTACCCATTTACTAAGGGTGAACTTTAGACAACAGGTGTAAAGAAACATGCCCAATGTTTCTACCCTGGCTGGGAATCAAACCCAGACCCTCGCCGTGTGAAGCGAGAGCTTTAGCCACCCAGCTACCAGAGCCTGGTAACTCTCAATTTCCTGACTGATAAATAAATTTTCTTGCTAAAAAATCTTGTTTAATTATTTAATTGACATTCAATATTTCTGTAAATTTAAGGTTTTATCAGTAGATGGTGCTTTAGACATATGAGAAGTGTATAATTAGTGGGTTAGAGAGTCTTGATGAAGGTCACCACTGTTGGTTCAGCAAAACAGTTAATCTGGCAAAGCTTTGGAACCAGGGGTGCAGGAAAAATCGGTGATGTACCTGTACTGTGTTTTAATTTCAGACAAAACTGATTTTCAGAAAATACCTTATTCAGTTTTACTTTTATGGTACAATATACGTTTACAAAAAAAACTCAAGTACACAAGTATATGAAATTAATTATAAAAATGATAAATTGTACTGTAATGTTTGCAAAGGATATATTAAGCACATAATATCTGCAGTATGGAAGGGCATCTGAACTGTAGTATCAGTGTGCCTATGGTAAGATAGTGATACTGTGAATGATGGTTAAAATGTTTCTTCTTTAGGGTCACCCACCTCGGTGGGAACAGCCAGTGTAATAACCTTTTTTAGTGGCCATCACACAGACCCATGTCACTGAAGCCAAGGTCCCTCATGGAGATAAGCTGTGAGCAGTAAATTTTGGCCTAGGAATAAAAGACTGGGTCTGTGCAGTGTGTGTGTACAGTATTAAAAAATCCAGGGCCCCATGCAGTGCATAATGGAAAAGGGAAAATGCTGATCGTTTGTATGGTTTAAATACAAATCTGAGGTTTTCTCTCGAATGGTTTTTATGGTTTTATTGGTCATTTCTTTCATCATCTGATAAAATGGATGAAATTTCTAATAACACAGAGATAATTTTGAATAGTTCAAAACGAAGTAGCTTGAATCGAGCTCAAAAAGTAATTTTTTTTTTTATTTTCAAAGGGTTGAGCAAGGCTCCCCTACCACCCCCAGTCTGTTTCATGGTTTTTTTGTAGGTCTGATTCAATTATTGGGACACCATAAACCCTGGCTAATCATTTTCCCGGTTATATTTTATTACCCAAGAAGTAGAGGAAATTTTCTATTTTTGTGATTATGCATTCAAAATTGAAAGGCAAGTGTAATTTTGGGAGAGGAATGGGGGCGTGATAAATGAACAAAGGAAATGTTTTAGTGCTTGAATTGTCTACATTTTTTATTTAGAGTATTTTTTAAATTAGTATTATTTTTAATTTTTTTGTAAAACTGGCAAAAATTACCAAAGTCTGTGCTTTTTTAGGATAGTTAAAAAGATGAACAATTGATTTCATGTACTCAATCAATAGAATGGAAGCCATACTATTGAAATACCCAAGAATTTGGTCAATTGGAGCAATGGAATTGGCTTAAAATAGGACTTAATTCTTATTGGCAATTTGTATTTATATTTATATCACATGACTTGCATACATACATCAAAAGACAGCTGACAAATGGGATTCAAAGCCAGCTGCCAAAGTCCCAGGCAGACTGGAGAACTGAGTTAGATCTAATATCCCAGGCCGGCTGTGATACTGAGCGCTATATGATTTCATTAAAACTTCTGACTGTTTTGGTCGTATATATACGTCCTATGAGCCACCGTTTTTGACATATATGTACTCATACATTCTAGCTGCTTCAAATCAAGCAGGAGAAAGCTGGTAGGCCCACATATGAGAGAATGGGTCTGCATGGTCAGTGTGCACCATATAAAAAAATCCTGCAGCTTGCAGTGCAAAATGAGAAAATAAAAACTCCGACTTTTTTTTTTTAATTAAAATGCTGACTTTGTGGTCTATTTTCATATAGTATTTATGGTTGTATTCTCGTTTTCTTGGTCTCAGTTGATAGAATGGAAAACATATTATAGAAATAGAGGTGATTTTGATTGGTTTTACTATGAAAAGAACCTTGAAATGAGCTCAAAGTAAGGGAAATGTTTGATTTTTGCCGATGTTCAAAAGTAAACAAATGATGTCATTTTCCAATAAATGTACAAGTAGCCATTCTAACATGCAGTCATGAATGGGTTGACATTATTTATACAATTATTACAATACTGCAGTAGTCTGCATAACAGTAAATCTTCTATTTTTTGTTTGAATAAAAATTCAAAATAGAAAGCAAGAGTAATATCAAAGGGGCATGGAGACATGACTGATGAACAAAGAAAATGTCATTTTAGAGCCAGGAATGTCTGCATTGTTCATTCTGGACCCTATTTTGAAACTGTCATATTTTTTAATTTTCATGAAATTGGCCAAATTGCAAATTTCTGATCATGTTATTGGGTAGTTGAAATTGGTAAATGGGACATTTCTTGTACTCAACCGATAGAAAAAATGGAGTTCTAAAGAAATAGCTATGAGTTTGGTCGACTGGAACATGAATTAGCTGAAAATAGGGCTCAAAGTGGGCGAAATCGCCAATTCGTAAATATCGCCGAGGTCGCTAACTTCGTGAGAGCGTAATTCCATTTTGTTTTCCATCAAATTCATTCTTTTTGTCATTAAAAAAA
>NW_026474796.1:0-11083 GCF_026875155.1 Cherax quadricarinatus
AATGAAAAGCGGGGGGTGTCACAGCACGTTTAAGAGACCAAAATAAGTGTCAGGGGCCCGAGACTGTTCAACTGCCTCCCAGCACACATAAGGGGAATTACCAACAGACCCCTGGCAGTCTTCAAGCTGGCACTGGACAAGCACCTAAAGTCAGTTCCGGATCAGTCGGGCTGTGGCTTGTACGTTGGTTTGCGTGCAGCCAGCAGCAACAGCCTGGTTGATCAGGCGCTGATCCACCAGGAGGCCTGGTCACAGACCGGGCCGCGGGGGCGTTGACCCCCGAAACTCTCTCCAGGTAAACTCCAGGTAATTACTAACATTATAGACACCACCGCTCTCATCACACTCTTCACCACCACTTAAATTACGCTCATCACTATTACTAGCATTACAGACACCACCGCTCTCATCACACTCTTCACCACCACTTAAATTATGCTCATCACTATTACTAACATTATAGACACCATTGCCCTCATCACACTCTTCACCACCACTTATATTACGGTCATCACTATTACTAACATCATTGACACCATAGCCTTCGTTATGATGCTCACTACAGTTATCAACACAAGTATTATATTCGTCATTACTGTGATTAAGAACACCACCACCACCTTGTTCAGCAGCCTTACACTTGCTTTCACAAATTGTGACAATCTTGTTATTGGTACACTCTACACATCTTTCCTTGTGTTGTTCAAGTTGTTGTTTCAGGAGAAATTGTTGTGTTTCCAGTACTTTTATGCGCGACATCAGGTTGTATACCACAGGAGCAAGACTTGGAACATCTGGAGACGTGAAGTCCCGGTCAGCTGAGCTATTTGGCTGACTGTCAGCTGACTCAGCTAGGCTGGTATTGACAGCCGACGTGATGGAGGTCTGTTGACGTGCTCCCCAGGTGAGGTGCTCAACCCCATTGTCCGAGGGCAGGCATGAGCCAGTATTCAGACCCTAGGTACCTAGTAGTCCTGTGGGGCCATTATGAGGGGTACTGGGTGAAGTGCGGTTGGCTGCGATGCGATCAGCCCTCACACTGCAGTCAGCATGAGCTGCTGTGACTCCTGAGGTCTTACAATTGATACATTGTTTAGCAACAGTCTGTTGCTGTTTGATCATAGCATAACACCGTTCAGAAGGATGAGCATTGGCACACACTGCACACCAGTGTGACTTAGATGGGCATTTCCTGGCGATGTGGCCCCAGCGTTGACACTTATAACATCGACGTTGAGGAGGTCTGTACAATGCAATGTAATAGCGTCTGTTGAGGGCTGCACGGGAGTGAATATAGCGTGGCAGAGTCGACTTAATACCCGTTTTTATGCAACAGTTCAAGCGATCTCGGACATACAATGCCACCCCACCCCCCTTCCCGACACTTCTATCTACTTGGAACAATTTAAAACCCTGAATATGACATTCCGCAGGCATGTCCCGACTTTTTTAATTAAACCACATCTCAGTTAAGGTAAATACATCAATGTTACCTGCACTAGCAACTAATCTCAACTCGTCCATCTTATTCCTAGCACTACGGCAATTAGCATAATAAACATTGAAAGACTCTCCTTTCTCTTTACCCTTCCTGCTCATTTCTGTTTTTCTACTAAACCTATTACTGTCCTTATCACCCAAAGTCCCTGGCTTTTCAATATCTACCTCGTTCTGCTTATTACTAGTTCCCCTAGAACTCGTAATATTACTACACTGGGACTTCACTGTTTTCCTGCCAAAACCCATACCACTAACTATTCCTAGTTTAAAGTCCTCACAGCTCCCTCCACTGCAGTTGCCAGTGCTACCACCCCAGACCTAGATGAACATAACAAACAGTATTTAATCCTCTCACTGCTTCCAACACCTGACAAAGGGCCTGGCTCCATTTGTTACTAACAAGACATTTAAAATAGAGGAGTAGAGCTTAATATTGCTACGTGCTATCTCCTTGGCCAACATGAACATCAGTGTACCTCTCATAACATCTACCTCTGAGGACCAGGGGAGACATAGGGTTTGATGATGTTTCTTGGGCTTGGAGCATTTTGGGGTTAGCTTTAGGGTGGGGCACTGCAGGAGGGGCAGAATTCCAAGCGTTATATTTGATAGAGGTGGCAGTAGGCGTCCTACCAGATCCAGGTAGATTAGGGAAGGAGTCCTGGGATTTTTCTGGATGTTCATGGGGAGCAGCTTTCTTGGAGTTTGCCTGTTTATGATAATAATAATAATAATAACTTTCATTTGAACATGATACATAGTTGTGCAAGGGATTATAGTGATTGGGTGTACATGCCAAAAGCTCTTTGTATGCAGAGCATTCTGGGCAGAATTTGCTGGATTGTACATATCCTGACAGGGCAGCATGATGATTCCCTTTACAAAGGGCACACATGGAGTTGTTTCTGTTAGGGCAGTCCCTGAAAACATGCTTACCAGAGCAGATATTGCAGACCGTTTTTTGTGTTATGACCAAACTCATAGCACTTAAAACATTGAGTGACATGTTTCCATGGAGATTTGGTCTGGTTCTCACGAATTTTATACCGTTTTGACATATGATTTTGGCTTCTTCCAGTGTCTCTAGGATTAATTTTAATATTTGCTTGATGCTTGAACTTTTGGCAAACTTTGAAGCCTTTAGAACACTGAACTTGGAGTTTTCTTTGATTAATTTCTTCAACAAGTTCTTCAGCAGCGCAGTCTCTCATGACACTGTTGATTCTTGCCACAAATACAGTGCATTGTGTCTGGTAGCTGTCTGGTGGAATGGAGATGATACCAGAGTATTTAATTTATTTTTCAAGAACATCATTTTTGAGCAATTGGAGTAGCACCTCTTCAGAGGAGAGTAGAAGTACTGCACCAGAGTGAGTTTGGAATACATCCACTGGTGCAACAGTGGAATTTGTACAAATATAGTGGACCCTCGGCCAACGATATTAATCCATTCCTGAGAGTTCATCGTCAGACGAAATTATCGTTAGTTGAATTAATTTTCCCCATAAGAAATAATGAAAATCAAATTATTCCGTTCCTGATATCCCAAAGTCTGAATTTTTTTTTTTACATAATAGCATAAGAACATGAGAAAGAAGGAACACTGCAACAGGCCTACTGACCCATGCAGAGCAGGTTCATGTCCCTCCCCTGGATTAGCCCAATGACCCCCCCCCCCGAATTAGCCCAATGACCCGCCCAGTCTGGCCACCTCCACTCAAAGACAGAGCATGGCACCAGACCCAGCAGCACAAGCTAGTCAGGTCCAACTCACACCCACCCACACCCACTCATGTATTTATCTAACCTATTTTTAAAATTACACAACGTTTTAGCCTGAATAACTGAACTCAGGAGTTTGTTCCACTCATCCACAACTCTATATTACCAAACAGTGCTTTCTCATATCCTTCCTGAATCTGAATTTTTCCAACTTGAAACCATTGCTGCGAGTCCTGTCTTGGCTGGAAATTTTCAGCACGCTATTTACATCCTCTTTATTTATTCCTGTTTTCCATTTATACAACCTCACTCATATCCCCCTAATTCTATGCCTTTCGAGAGAGTGCAGATTCACGGCCTTCAGTCTATCCTCATAGGGAAGATTTCTGATACATGGGATCATCTTTGTCATCCTCCTCTGTACGTTTTCCAGAGCATTTATATCCATTCTGTAATACGGTGACCAGAACTGAGCAGCATAGTCTAAATGAGGCCTAACCAAGGATATATAGAGTTCAAGAACAACCTCAGGATTTCTATTATTTATACTTCTAGATGTGAAGCCAAGAATTCTGTTAGCTTTATTGCGAACACTAATGCACTGTTGTCTTGGTTTTAGATTACTGCTAACCAGAACTCCTAAATCCTTTTTGCAATCAGTAGTATCAAGATCTACATTATTTAATTTATATGGTATGGTTATTTAACTGTCCAACATTTAGAACTTTCCATTTGTCAATAATAAACTGCATCTGCCACTTCTCCAACCATTGCTTCAGTCTATTCAAATCATCCTGGAGCACTCTAGTTTCCTCATTAGAATGAACTGGATGGCCTATTTTGGTGTCATCGGCAAATTTGCTTGTGTCGCTATTTATTCCCTCATCTATGTCGTTTATGTAAATTGTGAACAACAACGGGCCCAACACTGACCCCTGAGGAACACCACTTGTGACATGCCCCCATTCTGATTTCTCCCCATTTATGCAAACTCTCTGCTGTCTATTTGTCAGCCATGCCTCTACCCAGGAAAAAATTTGTCCTCCTATTCCGTGTGCCTTAAGTTTCCTCAATAGCCTCTGGTGTGCAACTCTATTGAAAGCCTTACTGAAGTCCATATACACAATATCATATTCATTACCATGATCTACCTTCTCAAACACCTTAGTGAAAAAAGATATTAAATTCGTAAGACAGGAACGCCACTTTGAAAAACCATGTTGAGATTCATTAATCAATCTATGCCTGTCAAGATGGCTATGTTGATGGCAATTGTTGATTCCACAAATTTTCCCACTATGGAGGTAATGCTTATTGGTCTACAGTTTGAAGCCAAGGACCTGTCACCTGCCTAGTAAATAAGTATTACATTTGCCACTTTCCACTTATCAGGCACTATGCCAGTTTGTAGTGATATGTTAAAAAGATTAGCCAAAGGTCTTGGCCACCTAGTGTCATCGTGCCTCGTTGTGCTCCGGGTTTTCTCGTGTTTTCACGGTCGCTCTTACGTGCTAGAACTTTAATTTGTGTCATCAATCCTATACGATACATCCCTCTAGCGCCTGGAACCAATCTTGGGCGGAAACCATTATATACTGAGTCAAAAAAGGAGAATTAGTGTGCACTACCTAGCAGAGTTTACTGCCAGAGGGGAATCATAGGCCTGTGTCACGTGTGAAAAAATAATAATAATTGAACTTTGTGTCAGAGGAAAGAAAGTCTCCCTGAAAACATTGAGTATACATAGTGTATAGTGTATACTACAGTGGCTCCCTAGTATATTGATGATAAAGGCTAAAGTGTCATTTGAAAACAGGTGAATTTGTAAATGAAGTGATAAGCCTATAGAGGCAGGTGCCAGAAGTCGCCAGAAACTTACCACAGTGGTCAGCTGTTTTTAATAATCTTCCTGGCTTGCTAGTGTACTCGCATATAATCTAGTGATACCAGTGAATAGCAGAATACAGTGTTGTAGTAGCAACTAACCAGTATTATAATGGTACTTAGTGGAGTGGAGTGACTTTCATTAGTTTCTTTTTTCTTGAAATACCAGACGTATACTGTGAATTTCATATAACCTGTAGTTACCAGCGGTCGCAATATACGCAACCAGAAGCAAATATTACTACAGAAAAAGTGTCCTTCCTCCAAAATTTGCACCAGTCAACTATAGTGATAATATAGCATTTATTGTGGTGGAGACAGAAAAAAAAAATAGAAAAGCTAGATACAGCGATTGATAAACAAGGGTTGAGGTCGACCGTTCGTCATTGTAGGAGTTGCCAGCAGTCACCGGCTCTTCAACACGCAACTTATACTTTTGTATCAATCAAATCACATATTACTCGGGTAGATAATTTCCAGTAGATCCTTCATGTGTTAGCTCAAATCACCGACCAGTATGTTTTAAATAAGTGGCCCACTGATCAGATCAGATCGACTGGTCAGAACCCTTGACTGGTCCGAACACTTGACTGGTCCGAACCCTGGACTGGTTTCAAACGGTTTCGTTGGACAATAAAGCAGACTGTAAATGGATGAGGTTGTAGGCGCCCTTATAAACACAAACATTAAATATATATCAGGAACGTGCACGGTAAGCTGTCCAATATACAAAAACAGTTAGAAACAGAAATACAAATACCTAGAGCTTCATTTAAGGAGGTTATTAATAGAATATTCAAGAGGTTGCTAGTAGAATTGCAGTAAATCAACCATTCAAATCATTATGAAGCTGTGTGTAGTCTGTGGTCAATCAAACAAACGGGCTTCCACATGCATAAATTGTCATTTTTGTGGAAATTGGTGCCACGCCCCTTGTGCAGATATCCAAGAACTAGCTACAAGCAGTATTAAAACAGGGAAGTGTTTTTGGGTATGCCCAAATGAGATAAATCTGTGGACTAAAATCACAAGGGTATTAAAAGAGGTCAACATCAAAGCCGCTTTCATAGAAAACCTGGAAGTTTTCTACAACAGATGGGAACTTAAAAAGTCTGGGCTGAATGGTACTGCCCTTGATACTGGCCATGTAGTCAGAAACTGTAAGGCTGGAGATGATGTCCTGGTAGTCAGTAAATGGGCGGCTGATAGTGCTGTCCTGGGAGACAGTAATGGTGAAGCTGGAGGTGCTGTCCTGGGAGACAGTAATGGTGAAGCTGGAGGTGCTGTCCTGGGAGACAGTAATGGTGAAGCTGGAGGTGCTGTCCTGGGAGACAGTAATGGTGAAGCTGGAGATGCTGTCCTGGGAGACAGTAATGGTGAAGCTGGAGATGCTGTTCTGGGAGACAGTAATGGTGAAGCTGGAGATTTTGTCCAGGTAGTCGGGAATTATACGCAGGAAGGAATACATATAAATGACAACATAGGGGACAGGAGCCATATTAGGGAAACAAGTGTAGTCAAAGATAAGATAAAACCAATATTGCAAACTAGAAATACCGCAGGAAATAGCAAACAAGAGTTCTCCACTAGCAATAGTGAGGATATATTACCAAAAACAACTTGTGGGAGCTCCATTGTTGATGCTAGGGAGGATAGAAGTAAGACAGAGAAACATGCACCAACAGGGAATACAGTCACAGAAACCCAAGGCAAACGGAAACCAAGCCTGTGCACATACTATGCACTCGGTATCTGCTGGCATGGGAAATCTGGAAAAACAGATGGGACGTGCAACTATGACCACCCTAGAAAATGCCATGCCCAAATGACAACAGGAAAATGCAAACTCCCTTCCGAAGCTTTTTCACCCTGAACTGTGTACCTCTTCAGTACAGGAAAGACTGTGCTATAACTTAAATTGCCAGGCATACCATCTAAAGGGGACAAAAAGATACAAAACATCCAGGCCATGGGAAAACCTGGGTAGCCACAGCCACTCAAGAGGGAGAGGTTTTTTAGTGCCAGGAAGGAAAAAAAACTGGCAGGAAATGACAGAAATCGTACACCAAATCCAGTCATTCCTGGAGTGGAACCACAGTCGATGGCCTCCACTCCAAACCAACAGATACAGATACTAATGCCGGAAAAAAAATCCCCCCAGTACCAACAATACCACCAGTCCGATAACATTCTTCTTTGCAAATATACAGGGTCTAAAGCCAGCAACAAACAACAAAATACCTTTCATCCGTGGACTGCTTGCAGAGGCAAAGGCAATGTTCGCGGCTTTCACTGAGACCCAAATAAAGGATCACTTGGACAACGAAATATGGATCCAAGGTTACAACCTATACAGATGTGACAGAGTAAACAGGCAAAAGGGGGGGGGGGGGTTGGCCTGTACATTGCAGAGTCACTTGTTTGCACAGAACTGCTTAATGCCTCAAATGATGTAGTGGAAGTTTTAGCAGTAAAGGTCTAGAACCAAAACCTAGTCATTGTGGTAATCTACAAGCCTCCGGATGCAACATCCCAGCAATTCCAGGAACAGCTGTTAAAAATTGACCACTGTCTGGAAAATCTTCCAGCTCCTGCACCCAACATCTTGCTCCTGGGGGATTTCAACTTAAGGCACCTAAAATGGAGGAATATAGCAAATAATATTGTTGCAGTAATAACACCAGGAGGCAGCTCTGATGAAAACTCACACTCACGCGAGCTTTTAAATCTCTGCACAAAATTCAATTTAAACCAGCAAATAATAGAGCCTACTAGACTGCAGAATACACTAGACCTCATCTTCACTAACAATGATGATTTGATAAGAAATGTCAGCATATCAAAAACAATATACTGAGATCACAACATAATTGAGGTTCAGACATGTATGCGTGGAGCCCCAGACCGACAAAATGAGATTAGTCACGAGGGAGCATTCACCAAATTCAACTTCAATAACAAAAACATAAAGCGGGACCAAGTAAACCAAGTCCTAACCGATATAAGCTGGGAAGATATACTAAGCAACACAGACCCCAACTTATGCCTAGAACAGATTAACTCGGTGGCACTCGATGTATGCACAAGGCTTATTCCTCTAAGAAAAAGCAGGAGTAGATGTAAAATAGAAAGAGACAGGCTCTCCCTTTACAGGCGACAGAAAAGAATAACAGAGCGGCTAAAAGAGGTCAATATATCTGAAATGCGTAGGGAGACACTGGTCAGAGAAATAGCAAGCATCGAACTTTAGCTAAAAGAATCCTTTAGGAGTCAGGAATCGAGGGAAGAACTAAAAGCCATAAATGAAATCGAAAGAAACCCAAAGTATTTCTTCTCCTATGCCAATTAAAAATCGAGAACAACGTCCAGTATTGGGCCCCTACTTAAACAAGATGGGTCCTACACAGATGACAGCAAGGAAATGAGTGAGCTACTCAAGTCCCAATATGACTCAGTTTTTAGCAAGCCACTAACCAAACTGAGAGTCGAAGATCAAAATGAATTTTTTATGAGAGAGCCACAAAATTTGATTAACACAAGCCTATCCGATGTTATCCTGACGCCAAATGACTTCGAACAGGCGATAAATGACATGCCCATGCACTCTGTCCCAGGGCCAGACTCATGGAACTCTGTGTTCATCAAGAACTGCAATAAGCCCCTATAACGAGCCTTTTCCATCCTATGGAGAGGGAGCATGGACACGGGGGTCGTCCCACAGTTATTAAAAACAACAGACATAGCCCCACTCCACAAAGGGGGCAGTAAAGCAACAGCAAAGAACTACAGACCAATAGCACTAACATCCCATATCATAAAAATCTTTGAAAGGGTCCTAAGAAGCAAGATCATCACCCATCTAGAAACCCATCAGTTACACAACCCAGGGCAACATGGGTTTAGAACAGGTCGCTCCTGTCTGTCTCAACTATTGGATCACTACGACAAGGTCCTAAATGCACTAGAAGACAAAAGGAATGCAGATGTAATATATACAGACTTTGCAAAAGCCTTCGACAAGTGTGACCATGGCGTAATAACGTACAAAATGCGTGCTAAAGGAATAACAGGAAAAGTCGGTCGATGGATCTATAATTTCCTCACTAACAGAACACAGAGAGTAGTCGTCAACAGAGTAAAGTCCGAGGCAGCTACGGTGAAAAGCTCTGTTCCACAAGGCACAGTACTCGCTCCCATCTTGTTCCTCATCCTCATATCCGATATAGACAAGGGTGTCAGCCACAGCTCCGTGTCTTACTTTGCAGATGACACCCGAATCTGCATGACAGTGTCTTCCATTGCAGACACTGCAAAGCTCCAGGCGGACATCAACCAAATCTTTCAGTGGGCTGCAGAAAACAATATGAAGTTCAACGATGAGAAATTTCAATTACTCAGATATGGTAAACATGAGGAAATTAAATCTTCATCAGAGTACAAAACAAATAATGGCCACAAAATAGAGCGAAACACCAACGTCAAAGACCTGGGAATGATCATGTCGGAGGATCTCACCTTCAAGGACCATAACATTGTATCAATCGCATCTGCTAGAAAAATGACAGGATGGATAATGAGAACCTTCAAAACTAGGGAGGCCAAGCCCATGATGACACTCTTCAGGTCACTTGTTCTATCTAGGCTGGAATATTGCTGCACACTAACAGCACCTTTCAAGGCAGGTGAAATTGCCGACCTAGAAAATGTACAGAGAACTTTCACAGCGCGCATAACGGAGATAAAACACCTCAATTACTGGGAGCGCTTGAGGTTCCTAAACTGTATTCCCTGGAACGCAGGAGGGAGAGATACATGATTATATACACCTGGAAAATCCTAGAGGGACTAGTACCGAACTTGCACATGAAAATCACTCACTGCGAAAGCAAAAGACTTGGCAGACGATGCACCATCCCCCAATGAAAAGCAGGGGTGTCACTAGCACGTTAAGAGACCATACAATAAGTGTCAGGGGCCCGAGACTGTTCAACTGCCTCCCAGCACACATAAGGGGGATTACCAACAGACCCCTGGCAGTCTTCAAGCTGGCACTGGACAAGCACCTAAAGTCAGTTCCTGATCAGCCGGGCTGTGGCTCGTATGTTGGTTTTCGTGCAGCCTGCAGCAACAGCCTGGTTGATCAGGCTCTGATCCACCAGGAGGCCTGGTTACAGACCGGGCCGCGGGGGCGTTGACCCCCGGAACTCTCTCCAGGTAAACTCCAGGTAAACATTCCTTTAGCACCCTTGCAAACAGTTCCTCAGGGCCTGGGGATTTGTTATGTTTTAGTTTTTCCATTTGTCTGATGACCATGTCACTAGTTACCACAATTGAGCATAGTTTATTATCCTGTTCTATATAATCTACTATTTCAGGAATATTGCTAGTATTTTCCTGGGTGAAAACTGAGAGGAAGTAGGTATTGAGAATTTCACACATATCCTTATCACTGTCAGTGATCTGACCAGAGTTACTCTTAAGTGGGCCAATCTTGTCCCTAATCTTACTTCTGTATACCTGAAAGAACCCTTTTGGGTTAGTCTTTGAATCCCTTGCCACCTTAGCCTCATAATCCCTTTTTGTTTTTATTCCTTTCTTTATTTCCCTTTTTTTAAATGAATATATTGATTTCTTAACTGTCCATCCCCTCTTTTGATACGCCTATATATGACTCTCTTTTGACTATTGTTCATCCATTTGGGATCATTTTTGTTAGATCTAATTTTCCTACTCAGAACAAAAGTTGTCTATGCAGTTAGAACTATGCTCTGAAAAACGTCAAATTGGCATTCAAGATCACCTACCTGACCCATAGTCAGAACATCCCAATTTAGCCCACCCAGGTAATTTTTCAGTCCCATGAAGTCGGCCAAGCGAAAATCTGGGACAGAGATTTGATTGCAGATATCTGGGTAATTCCATGATATATTGAAACTAAGTGATTTGTGATCACTTTCCCCAAGCCCTCCTTAACCCC
>NW_026474797.1:0-11952 GCF_026875155.1 Cherax quadricarinatus
GGGGGCGGAAGCCAAACAGTATTAAGCAGGTGTGCGTGCTGCTCCAAAACAGTAGTTATGCAGTGGTTGCTGTGCTGCTCCAACAATAGTTAGGCAGTGGGTGCTGTGCTGCTCCAACAGTGGTTATGCAGTGGTTTCTGTGCTGCTCCAACAGTAGTTATGTAGTGATTGCTGTGCTGCTCCAACAGTAGTTATGCCGTTGGTGCTGTGCTGCTCCATGAGTGGTTATGCCTTGGATGCTGTGCTGCTCCAACAGTAGTTATGCAGTGGGTGATGTGCGGTTCCAACAGCAGTTATGCAGTGTGTGCTGTCCTGCTCAAACAGTAGTTATGCAGTGGTTGCTGTGCTGCTAAAACAGTAGTTATCCAGTGGGTGCTGTGCTGCTCCAACAGTTGTTATGCAGTGGATGCTGTGCTGCTCCAACAGTAGTTACGAAGTGGGTGCAGTGCTGCTCAAACAGTGGTTATGCAGTGGTTGCTGTGCTGCTCCAACAGTAGTTACGAAGTGGGTGCAGTGCTGCTCCACGTGTGGTTATGTAGTGGATGCTGTCCTGCTCCAACAGTAGATATGCAGTGGTTGCCGTGCTGCTCAAATAGCAGTTATGCAGTGGGTGCTGTGTTGCTCCAAAAGTGGTTATGCAGTGCGTGCTGTGCTGCTCCAAAAGTGGTGATGCAGTGCTTGCTGTGCAGCTCCCACAGTAGTTATGCAGTGGGTGCTGTGCTGCTCCAACAGTAGTTATGCAGTGGGTGCTGTGCTGCTCAAACAGTGGTTATGCAGTGGTTGCTGTGCTGCTCCAACAGTAGCAATGCAGAGGGTTCTGTGCTGTTCCACGAGTGGTTATGCAGTGGGTGCTGCCCTGCTCCAACAGTAGTTATGCAGTGGTTGCCGTCCTGCTACAACAGTAGTTATGCAGTGAGTGCTGTCCTGCTTCAACAGTAGTTATGCAATGGGTGCTGAGCTGCTACAACAGCAGTTATGTAATGATTGCTGTGCTGCTCCAACAGTAGTTATGCAGCGGGTGCTGTGCTTCTCAAACAGTGGTTATGCAGTGGTTGCTGTGCTGCTGCAACAGTAGTTATGTAGTGGCTGCCGTGCTGCTCCAACAGTAGTTATGCAGTTCGTGCTGTGCTGATCCAACAGTGGTTATGCAGTGGGTGCTTTGCTGCTCCAAGAGTAGTAATGCAGTGGGTGCTGTGCTGCTCCCACAGTAGTTATGCAGTGGTTGCTGTGCTGCTCCAAAAGCAGTTATGCAGTTTGTGCTGTGCTGCTCCAACAGTGGTTATGGAGTGGGTGCTGTGCTGCTCCAACAGTAGTTATGCAGTGGTTGCCGTGCTGCTCCAACAGTAGTTATGCAGTTTGTGCTGTGCTGCTCCAACAGTGGTTATGCAGTGGTGCTGTGCTGCTCCAACAGTGGTTATGCAGTGGGTGTTGTGCTACTCCACGAGTGGTTATGCAGTGGGTGCCGTGCTGCTCCAACAGTAGTTATGTAGTAGGTGCTGTGCTGTTTGAGAGACTGGTACACTACAAATTCACTGTTAACTTAGGTAAACGTAGTTTTGGTCAAGCCAAGATTACCTATCTAGGGTTCTGTATTGGCCAAGTTGAGGTTGCTCCTATTGAGACTAAGGTTCATGTTATTTCTGCATTTCCAGTGCCACAGGAAAGGAAGGGAATACAGAGATTCTTTGGTATGGCAGGAAATTATGGCAGGTTCTGTCCAAATATTTCTCAGATTGCTGCTCCTCTCACACAGCTTACTAGTAGTAAAGTTCGGTTCATCTGGAATAGAGATTGTTCAGACTTGTTCAAAAGGTTGGAGCGTTTACTTTCTTCTGCTCTTGTGTTGAGGAGTCATAATTTCAATCTTTCCTTCTTTTCACACATAGGTGCGAGTGGTTATGCAGTGGGTGCAGGGCTGCTCCAACAGTGGTTATGTAGTGGGTGCTGAGCTGCTCCAACAGTGGTTATGCAGAAGGTGCTGTGCTGCTCCAACAGTAGTTATGCAGTGGGTGCTATGCTGCTCCAACAGTGGTTATGCAGAAGGTGCTGTACTGCTCCAACAGTGGTTATGCAGTGGGTGCTGTGCTGCTCCAACAGTAGTGATGCAGTGGGTGCTGTGCTGCTCCAACAGTAGTTATGCAGTGGGTGCGTTGCGGTTCCAACAGCAGTTATGCAGTGGGTGCTGAGCTGCTCCAACAGTAGTTATGCAGTGCGTTCTGTGCTGCTCCAACAGTAGTTATGCAGTGGGTGCTGTGCTGGACCAACAATGGTTATGTAGTAGGTACTGTGCTGCTCCAACAGTAGTTACGAAGTGGGTGCTTTGCTGCTCAAACAGTAGTTATGCAGTGGGTGCAGTGCTACTTCACGAGTGGTTATGCAGTAGGTGCTGTGCTGCTCCAACAGTAGTTCTGTAGTGGGTGCTGTGCTGCTCCAACAGTAGTTTCGCTGTGGGTGCTGTGCTGCTCCAACAGTAGTTATGCATTGTGTGCTGTGTTGCTCTAACAGCGGTTATGCAGTGGATGCTGAGCTGTTCCAACAGTTATATAAAGGGTTCTGCGCTGCTCAAATAGTGGTTATGCAGTTGGTGCTGTGCTGCTCCAACAGTAGTTATGCAGTGGGTGCTGTGCTGCTCCAACAATAGTTATGCAGTGGGTACTGTGCTGCTCCAACAGTGGTTATGCAGTGGTTGCTGTGATGCTCCAAAAGTAGTTATGCAGTGGGTGCTGTGCTGCTCCAACAGTAGTTAAACAGTGGTGATGTGCTGCTCCAACAGTAGTTATGCACTGGGTGCAGTGTTGCTCCAACAGTAGTTATGCAGCGGGTGCTGTGCTGCTCCAACAGTAGTTATGCAGTGGGAGCTGTGCTGGTCCAGCAATGGTTACCTGGAGTTTACCTGGAGAGAGTTCCGGGGGTCAACGCCCCCGCGGCCCGGTCTGAGACCAGGCCTCCTGGTGGATCAGAGCCTGATCAACCAGGCTGTTGCTGCTGGCTGCACGCAAACCAACATACGAGCCACAGCCCGGCTGATCCGGAACTGACTTTAGGTGCTTGTCCAGTGCCAGCTTGAAGACTGCCAGGGGTCTGTTGGTAATCCCCCTTATGTGTGCTGGGAGGCAGTTGAACAGTCTCGGGCCCCTGACACTTATTGTATGGTCTCTTAACGTGCTAGTGACACCCCTGCTTTTCATTGGGGGGATGGTGCATCGTCTGCCAAGTCTTTTTGCTTTCGTAGTGAGTGATTTTCGTGTGCAAGTTCGGTACTAGTTCCCTCTAGGATTTTCCAGGTTATATAATCATGTATCTCTCCCTCCTGCGTTCCAGGGAATACAGGTTTAGGAACCTCAAGCGCTCCCAATAATTGAGGTGTTTTATCTCCGTTATGCGCGCCGTGAAAGTTCTCTGTACATTTTCTAGGTCGGCAATTTCACCTGCCTTGAAAGGTGCTGTTAGTGTGCAGCAATATTCCAGCCTAGATAGAACAAGTGACCTGAAGAGTGTCATCATGGGCTTGGCCTCCCTAGTTTTGAAGGTTCTCATTATCCATCCTGTCATTTTTCTAGCAGATGCGATTGATACAATGTTATGGTCCTTGAAGGTGAGATCCTCCGACATGATCACTCCCAGGTCTTTTGACGTTATGCAGTAGGTTCTGTGCTGCTCCAACAGTAGTTACGCAGTGGGTGCTTTGCTGCTCAAACAGCAGTTATGCAATGGGTGCAGTGCTACTTCACGAGTGGTTATGCAGTGAGTGCCGTACTGCTCCAACAGTAGTTCTGTAGTGGGTGCTGTGCTCCTCCAACAGTAGTTAAGCAGCGGGTGTTGTGCTGCTCCAACAGTTGTTATGCAGTGGGTGCTGTGCTTCTCCAACAGTAATTATGCATTGGTTGCTGTGCTTTTACAACTGTAGTTATGCAGTGATTGCTGAGCTGCTCCTACAGTGCTTATGCAGAGGGTGCTGTGAAGCTCGAACAGTAGTTAAGCAGTGTGTGCTGTGCTGCTCCAACAGTAGTTATGCAGTGGTTGCTGTGCTGCTCCAACAATAGTTAGGCAGTGGGTGCTGTGCTGCTCCAACAGTGGTTATGCAGTGGTTTCTGTGCTGCTCCAACAGTAGTTATGTAGTGATTGCTGTGCTGCTCCAACAGTAGTTATGCCGTTGGTGCTGTGCTGCTCCATGAGTGGTTATGCCTTGGGTGCTGTGCTGCTCCAACAGTAGTTATGCAGTGGGGATGCTGGCGGTTCCAACAGCAGTTTATGCAGTGTGTGCAGTCCTGCTCAACAGTAGTTTATGCAAGTGGTTGCTGGGCTGCTAAAACATAGTTTATCAGTGGGTCTGTGGCTGCCTCCAACAGTTGTTATGCAGTGGATGCTGTGCTGTCTTCCAACAGTAGATATGGAATGGGTGCTGTGTTGCTTCCAACAGTAGTTATGTAGTCGATCGCTGTGCTGCTCGAAAATATTATGCAAGTGGGTGCTCTGCTTGCTCAAACAGTGTTATGGCATTGGTTGCTGTGCTGCTGCCACCAGTAAGTTACGTAAATGGGAGGCAGTGCTGCTTTGCCACCGTGTGTTATGCGTAGTGGATCATATGCTGTCTGCTTATCCAACAGTAATAATGCATGGTTTGCCGTGCTGCTCAAAATAGGGCAGTTATGCAGTGGGTGCTGTGTGATACCAAAGTAGTGGTGTGAGAATGCAGTGCGCATGCTGATGCCTGACCCAAAAAGTGTGATGCAGTCGCTTGCTGTGCAGCTCCCACTCTGTAAGTTATTGCACGTGGGTGCTGTGCTGCTCCTAAATTATAATAAAATTTTTAACGGGGGGGGGGGGGGGGGGGGGGGGGGGCTCTTTAGCAATCTTATTTTAGTTTCAGCTTAATCTTTAGTTCACCAATTGATCAATGAACTGAAGTGGTGAAGGTTTATTCGATCAAACGTATGTCATCAACCGCCCAAAGGCTTCATAGGTTCCAAGGGCAACCAACAGCAACAACCTTGACCCCTATTGACAAAAAGATCAAGAATCTCAGTACAGGAGGTACCGGGGACGGGCGGTGCCGGCCGCACATCGGCGCCGGATATTTGACACACCTAGGACACCGACGGCCGCGCCCCATCATGTACACACATACCCCTACATCTTACAATCAACTAATCGTCTACTCACAATCTACCCACACCAACGAGACGGACACCACTGAAGCACACCGCACACACCCCACAGTCACCGACATCGAGCCTACAACAGGCATACATGCACATCAACGAACATCAAAAGGCAGAAGAGTGCGGCTGCCATCCCCGTGTGCCCCCGGGTGCTGACCATCGCGCCCGCGCACTGACAACCCTAGACTTTCTATACGGTCTCACCGGTACACCACCCCATTCCCCTCCACAGACTCCCTGTACCGCGTGAAACATTTTACTACCCCCACACCCCCATCCCTCCCCACGCATCCGAAGTGCCAGCTCCCTCCTTTCCTCGCGACACCCGCCTCCACCAACCCTACTATTTATCATCCTTCCACACCAGCCGCCACCTTCCGTAGACCATCTAATTATTAGGATCCTGACTGAACCCCCCCCTACCCCCAGCTGCTGTCCTCCCTCCCCCTCATCTTTTAGATCGCCCCCTTACCCACCTCTCCACTCCGTAGCAGAAGCAACATGACCACCCTACTTGCCCCCCCACCCGTACTTTATACCTGTGCAACCCTCCACCCCCCCCGCGCCGCCAAGCCACTCCCTCAAAACCATGACCTAACCTTGAAAGCCCTAGCTCCGCCCCAGGACGGCTGGCCTAACACTTACGCTACGTCCTCACCGATACACCCCCCCCGTCAGACAGGGCCCTACCTCCCCCCTCCCGCCCCCTACCGCACCATAAGCTCTTACGCATCGCCTTATACAACCGATTGAACCCCGCCCTGTGGAAACTCCTCATTCGCCCACTTCCGCCTGAACAAAACTGAGCACTGACTCTGGATGATCCCGTCCAAGTCCGCCTCTGGGTTAAATTCACCACAGCCGCCCACGCTCCGGCACTCTCGCCAGTGTAACGTGCCGGGGGTCCGTCCAGGGGGTATCTCCCCTTGCCCCTGCTAAGCCTAAGTTGCGAGCGCGCGTCGTACGCATTTATGTAACCTTGCTCCCCCTCCTTTCCCCCTTCGGCGCCTCACCCCTTTCCCTCGGGGCCAGTATATTCCCTCTCCTGACCTTTAACTTCCCGCTCGATTTGCCCTCCTCCCCGCTGGTGCCTGCTCATGTCATTCGCTGAATTCCGTGGCTTTCCCGGGTACCCACTCGGAGGGAACGACCCACCGCCCCGCTACGAGTTCCCGTGGTCTCCCCGCTCGCCAGCCAGCATCAAGACCACCATCCCGGTGCCGAAGCCTCCTGTAAAGTCTTCCTGGGGTGTCCGGCCCTCTCGATCCCCCCCCATCCGACCCCCCATAAAATCACCTGGCTCCATCCCTCCATCCAGCGCATCATCACGCATCGCGAGTAATTACGCAGGTCGGCAGCACACACCACTGCCCACTAGACCACTCTCTCTGACAGGCACGGATCCAACCCCTTCCTGCATGCAGCTCCTACTTATTATATGACACATGCAACCACATGCAGAACCCCCAGCAGAATAATATACCTCACATCACCCACTGGCGAACACAACTGGTTAGGATCATTCACACATGTCCCGCCCCTGACAGTCGCTCACAACATAGTTATCTAGTCAATACAGACCAAGGAAAACACAGCCCTTCCTTAATTACGTCTCCACCACCCCCTCAACAATATGTAAGCCGATTTGTATACCAACCTAAACCAGAACGAGAGATTAAAGCCCCACCCACCCGTGTGTGGTGCTCGCCAGGGTGGCGGGTACCCGATGGCCAGACCAAATCCAACCCCAGCACCCACCCTGCACCCGTGTGGGAAATTGTCTTGCCCCCGCCCCCTCCCCCTCACCCCGACTCCACGCCATCACAAATCTCCTCCCGCGGTACCCTTTCCCCCTCCCGGCCCCCCCCATCCCACACACCATACACTTCTTTCCGTCCCTCCACCCCACCCCACCCGCCCCCTATTCTCTCCCATCCCTAACCCGCGCTGGCCCGCGACCCCCTGAGGCCCATACCACAAGAAACAGACCCTTGATACCCACACAACTTGAAGTCCCACGATAACATGTCTCTGTTTCTCTCTGCACGCCCTTTCCCCCGCGATTAGACCCTGCATGCAATCCACTAACTCACTGCCATAAATCGTCCGATTCCTACCTTATCCCACGCACCCCTCAACAAAGCGCGGTGACCTCTATCCACCTCCCATCGCGACGAAGAATCTCGACCCCCTCCCCCTTGCTGGCAACCCCACACCCGAGTTATCTCCTGAGCTCTAAGATTGATAGATTAATGCACCACCCTCCGCTCCCATGCACCCCATAAAATCTACTGTGGTGGTAGCAGACACACATGAGCCAACCCCAGTCATAACCCAACTGGAAAATTCTTCAGTCACATCAACTCCCCCAGTATAACACCGATATAAAAGCGATGCCCCGGCACACCCCTTCCTCACAGAAACCAGTAAAGTCTTCGCCGTCGATACGACCTCACTTACTCCGAAACTACCTACGAAATTCAAACCTACTCCTGGCAAGTTATTAATTCTCCCCTGCATTATATTGCACACCTACCGTCCCCCCTGCCCGCCCCTGATGCCCCAACCTCTACCCCTCTTACAGTTGCGCCTGGCACCTCCCCGGTGGCGCGCTTCCACCCCCCTCAGGACCATGGTGGTCTCCTCCCCCTGCCCCCCCTTCCAAACCGCACCCACCAGAATTCTCCGCCCCGTGCCCACCCTACCCACCCACCATAATTCAACAATGTCAATCAAGCAACTGAACCGCAGCTGGACAGCCTACCCGACTGTGTAGCACACAGCACCCACTGCCTAGACAATTGTTTTGAGCAGCACAGCAACCACTGGCAATAACTACAGTTGTAGCATGCACATCCCCCCCATCGAAAACCCACCATAACTCTCAACCAACCGTCACCACCACTGCCAATTGATCAACTAGTAGTACATCAGCAATACATCAACTCACTCCCATGTGCTCAGTAGCCACTTCACAGTAAGCAAAAGCAGCACAGCTTAAACCCAATTGCTATACAGCTTTTGCACTGATTGAGAAGGCACAAGCACCATTCATCCACTGCATAATCAACATGTAGGAGCCGCACAGCCAGCGACCCGCTTCTATAACTATTACTGACAAATGTAGTTATCAAACACCATGGGGCCTACTCCGCAAAACAACACACGCAAAACAACATGTTTGGTAGCCTAACTGTCCCTCACTTGCAACAACCACACGTTGAAGAAGCCATCAGGCACCATTGCAGTAAACAGGCTGATTGAGCATCAAAGCACCCACTGCGTAAACCTACGTTTGGAGCAGCACAAAGGACCTAACTGCATAACGACCAAAAGACCCTGGGAGTTATCATTCGGAGGATTCTCACCTTTCAGAGGACCATAACATTGTATCACATCGCATCTGCTAAAAAATGACAGGATTTTGTAAAGAGAACCTCGTAAAACTAGGAGGCCAAGCACCATGATACACTCTACATTCACTTGTTCTATCTAGTCTGGAATATTGCTGCCCCACTACACGCATACACACTATACAATTGCAGGTTATGTAGTTGTGTATATGGCGGTTTAGAACCACTGAACTACATACTCAGAAAATGTACCAGATAAGACAACAATTTCACTCCGCCCGGCTCGCATAACACTGCTCTACCTCACACCACATTTATTGATCATAATTAAACCGCTCAATCCTGGAAACACAAAACCAGTCTACCCTAGGGAACGCTAGTATGAGAGGCAGAACTACCAATATTATATATCAACCTGGAAAAACCTAGAGTGACTAGTATCCCCGAACGATTTGTCCAGAGGACACCAAAGAGTTCTCTTGACTTGTCTCAATATCGTCCACACATGCAACTACGAAAGGCAAAAACAGGACTTAGCGCTAGACAAGATGCTAGCCACAACCCCCCAATGAAAAGCGGGGTGTCCACTAGCAGACGTTGACGAGACCATACAAAAAGTGTCAGGGGCCCGAGACAGTCAACACCTGCCTCCCCAGCAACACTTCATAAGGGGGATTACGCCACCCAAACCCCCTGGCAGTCTTCAAGCTGGCACTGGACAATCACCTAAAGTCAGGTTCCGGATCAGCCGGCTGTGGGCTCGGTATTTGGTTTTGCGTTGCAGCCAGCAGCAACAGCCTGGTTGTATCAGGCCTCTGTGATCCACCAGAGATGCCTGCGTTCCTGCAGACCGGTCCGCGGTGGGCGTTGACCCCCCTTTCTACACCGCCTCCTCCCATGCGAAACTTCACATATGTTAACCTAATTGATTGTCACGACAGCAGCACACACCCACTGCCTAATCCTACTATGTTTTGGAGCAGCACAGCACCCCCTGCTGCTCTTAACTACTCGATTGGAGTGGCATCACGTGCAACACCCCAGTGCATAACTACTGTTGGAGCCAAGCACATCACACGTTTTACCTACTGTTTGGAGCAGCACAGCACTCCACTGGCATAACTACTATTGGAGCATTCACAGCAAACCACTGCATAACCACTGTTGGAGCAGCACAAGAACCCACTGCATAACTAGTTGATGGTAGCAGCTACAGCAACCCCCCTGCATAACAACGTCTGGTTTGGGGCCAGCACAGCACCAACTGCATACCAACTACGTTTGAGCATCGCAGAACCCTTTAATAACTTGGTGAACAGCTCACATTCCACGTGCAAAACCGCTGTTGAGCAACACAGCACACAATTCATAACTACTGTTGGAGGCAGCACAGGCACCCACAGCGAAACTACTGTTGTAGCAGCAACTGGCACCACTACAGAAGCTACCTGTTTGGAGCAGCACAAGCACCAACTGCATAACCACTCGTGAAGTAGCAACTGGCACCCACTGCAAATAACTACTGGTTTGAGTAAAAAGCAGCAGAAGCACCCACATTCGTAACTACGTTGGAGCAGCACAGTACCTACGACATAACCATTTGTTTGGTCCAGGCACAGCACCCAAACTGCGATAACTACTGTATTTATTTTTTTGGATCACACGAAACGCCACTGCATAACTACTTTTGAAGCAGCTCCGCACCCACTGCATAACACTGTGGAGCAGCACTGCAACCACTGCATAACACTGTTGGAGCAGCACAGCACCACTGCATAACCCACTTTTTGGAGAACACAGACCACGAAACTACTGTTTAGCAGCACACACCCACTGCATAACTATGTTGAGCAGCACAGCACCATCTGCTAACATACGTTGGAGCAGCACAGACCCACTGCATAACTACTGTTGGAGCAGCACATCACCGACTGCATAACTACTGTAGGAGCAGCACAGCACCCACATAAATACTGTTGGAGCAGCACAGCACCCACTGCATAAATACTGTTTTAACAGCACCGAAACCACTGCATAACTTCCGTTTGAACAGGACAGCACCCATTGCATAACAATGCGGAGCAGCACAGCCCACTGCACAGTTGAACTACTGAGTAGGAGCAGCACAGCACCCACTGCAAAACTACTGTTTGAGCAGAACAGCAACCACTGCATGACCCCTGTTGGACCAGCAAAGCACACGCTGCATAACAACTGTTGAAGCAGCACAACACCCACTGCTTAACTACTGTTCGAGCAGCACAGCAACCACTGCATAACTAATGTTGGAGCAGCACAGCAACCACTGCATAACTACTGTTGGGCAGCACAACACCCACTGCATAACCACTGTTCCAGGAGCACAACACCACTGCATAACAACACTTGGAGCAGCACAGCACCAACTGCATAACGACTGTTGGAGCAGCACAGCACCCACTGCATAACCGCTGTTGGAGCAGCACAGCACCCACTGCATAACTACTGTTGGAGCAGCACAGCACCCACTGCATAACTACTGTTGTAGCAGCACAGCACCCACTACTTAACTACTGTAGAGCAGCACAGGACCCACTGCATAACTACTGTTGCAACAGCACAGCACCCACTGCATAACTACTGTTGGAGCAGCACAGCACCCACTGCATAACTAGTGTTGGAGCAGCACAGCACCCACTGCGCAACTACTGTTTGAGCAGCACAGCACCCACTGCATAACTGCTGGTGGAGCAGCACAGCACTCACTTCATAACCACTGTTTGAGCAGCACAGCACCCACTGCATAACAACTGTTGGAGCAGCTCAGCACCGACTGCATAACCGCTATTGAAGAAGCACAACACACAATGCATAACTACTGTTGGAGCAGGACAGCACATACAGCGTAACTACTGTTGGAGCAGCACATCACCCACTGCATAACTACTGTAGGAGCAGCACAGCACTAACTGCATAAATACTGTTGGACCAGCACAGCACCCATTGCATAACTACTGTCGGAACAGCAAAGTACCAACTGCATAACCACTGTTGG
The DNA here is from genome assembly GCF_026875155.1 of Cherax quadricarinatus. Lineage (NCBI taxonomy): Eukaryota > Metazoa > Arthropoda > Malacostraca > Decapoda > Parastacidae > Cherax > Cherax quadricarinatus. The sequence continues at coordinate 11,550 of NW_026474797.1, forward strand.
AGCAGCACTCGACCCACTGAATAACAACTGTTGGAGCAGCTCAGCATCCTCTACTTAACTATTTTTGGAGCAGCACAGCACCCACTACTTAACTACTGTTTGAGCAGCACAGCACATACTGCATAAATACTGTTGGAGCAGCACAGCACAGCACCTACAGCATAACTACTGTTGGAGCAGGACGTCACCGTCTGCATAACTACTGTTGGAGCAGCACAGCACCTACTGCATAGCTACTGTTGGAGCAGCACGTCACCCTCTGCATAACTACTGTTGGAGCAGCACAGCACCACTGCATAAATACGTAGGAAGCAGCCAGAACAACACTGCATAACACTCGTTGGAGCAAGCACAGCACCACTGCATAACTACTTTTGGAAGCACAAGCACCCACAAACAAATT
>NW_026474798.1:0-10703 GCF_026875155.1 Cherax quadricarinatus
AGGGCGTTTTTTTTTTTTTTTTTAAAAAAAAAAAAAAAAAATTTTTAAATATAATAATTTAATAATATATAATATAATGATCTCATCAATAATGAACTGTTGTTGCCTTAATAATTTTACAATATTATAATGAAAGCTCCAACGATTATATAGCAATTAATATTATCTTGCTTGTCGGCTGTAATAACAATAACAATTAAGCTTTCAGATGTTATGTTGACAATTCGAAAGTTTCTCCAGGTTCAACAATGGACGAAAATAAAGATAATTACCAGCGTTCTCAGACCATTAGTGACATACGGACCAAAATTTTTTCAAATATAGTCTCCTTTTACCAACAATAACAGTAAATTTAATGTGTTTGTCCGATATTGATTTAGCACTGATTTTTAGTATAATAATGATGGCAATAATAAAATAATTATTAATAATTATAAGAATAATAAATTAACGATAATATTACTGCATCTTTGTCAATATCAGTGAAGACATTTATATGGCATCGATAAATGTACGTCTTCGTTATACATATATACACCGAGAGGAGTATATATATATATATATATATATATATATATATTATTATATATATATATATATGATATATATATATATATATATATATAATATATAAAACTCCTCGTCTCTCTCTCTCTCTCTCTCTATATATATATATATAAATATATATTTTATATATATATATTATATATATATATATATTATATATATATATATATATATAGGTGTGTCTCTTAGCTTATATACACAGAGAGACGCAATTCTTTAGACGCATATATTCTGGAATTTATTTTATCCAAATTTTAGTCATGAGAGGACACTTTTCATACAGCCATAATGAAAATCGTGTACTTAATATGCTTCATATCTAGCAAACCTTAAAACCTAGGTATCATACTAGGAAGTGTGCATAATATGGTTATCTAGAACCTACTAGGCAAACTGCTTACTAGGGTTGAACATTTCAATGGTATAAATACCGACAGGTTGTTAGGTAAGGACACATATGCAACAGTTAGGTATCTTTATTTCGAAACGTTTCGGCCTACACAGTAGGCTTCTTCAGTCGAGTACAGAAAAGTTGATTGAAGCAGAAGTACTTGAGACGATGTAATAAGTCCATCACCTGAAGTTTTGAGGTGGTCAGTCCCTCAGTCTGGAGAAGAGTGACTGTGGACGACCACCTCAAACTTTAAGGGGATGGAGGGATACATCGTCTTCAAGTATCTTTTGCTTCTATCAACTTTTCTGTACTCGACTGAAGAAGCCTACTGTGTAGGCGAAGCGTTTCGAAATAAAGATACCTAACTGTTGCATATGTGTCTTACCTAACTTACTAGGGTTATTGAAGCTAAGCTCTCGGTAGCATCAAATATAGGAGATTATAAATGAGTGAGAGGGTTGCATATGAGTGGGACTTGCACATGAGTTATCAGGTTTATCAAAGCTTATTCATTGGGTAGCATTGAAAATGGGTTGCGAAAACATTTTTGTTGGTGGGTTTAGGCTTGAGAAAGAGCTCCCTAGTATGGGCTAGTAAGCTGGCTGTAGTGTTTCTCCTTTCTTATGTTCTTACAAGAGGTTTATGAATTTTCTGATTTGCTCCGACAGAGCAAAGGTGAATATAGAGCTGGAGGCTAAGCACTCGAGATGTTTTTTATTTTTTTGTGAGTTATGCCTTCTATTATGGTTTGAGAATATCATAGGCGGTCGCAACCACTGTTGATGTGGTTACAAGTAAGTGCTAGTCTGCAAATAAGAGTGTTGAAGTACAATTAAGATTGGTGTGGTTACACTAGGATTGCTGAGTTGCAAATGAGATCGTTATGGTTGCAGCTAAGATTGTTTAGATTGAAAGTAGATCGCAGGGCTGGTGATTGGTGTAGTTGCAGCTATAATTGGTATGGTTACGACTAAGATCACTCTGGTTAAAACTAAAATTGCTGTGGTTACTACTAAGACTGTTGTAGCAACTAAGATTGCTGTGGTTCCAACTAACATTGCTGTAGTTCCAACTAAAGATGGTTTTGGCTGCAGCTAAGATTACTGTGGTTCCAATTAGAATTGTTCTGGTTTTATCGATGGATTTGTTGTGGGTTAGGTAAGGCTTTATCATAGTTATGGGAAATAGCACTATTATTAATTAGGATATTTTGTGAGTAACTCTGAAGTTCAACGATGGAAATTTCAATTACTCAGATATGGTAAACATGAGGAAATTAAATCTTCATCAGAGTACAAAACAAATTCTGCCACAAAAGAGCGAAACACCAACTCAAAGACCTGGGAGTGATCATGTCGAGGATCTCACCTTCAGGACCATAACATTGTATCAATCGCATCTGCTAGAAAAATGACAGGATGGATAATGAGACCTTCAAAACTAGGGAGGCCAAGCCCATGATGACATCTTCAGGTCACTTGTACTATCTAGGCGAATATTGCTGCACACTAACAGCACCTTTCAAGGCAGGTGAAATTGCCGACCTAGAAATGTACAGAGAACTTTCACGGCGCGCATAACGGAGATAAAACACCTCAATTATTGGGAGCGCTTGAGGTTCCTAAACCTGTATTCCTGGAACGCAGGAGGGAGAGATACATGATTATATACACCTGGAAAATCCTAGAGGGACTAGTACCGAACTTGCACACGAAAATCACCCACTACGAAAGCAAAAGACTTGGCAGACGATGCACCATCCCCCAATGAAAAGCAGGGGTGTCACTAGCACGTTAGAGACCATACAATAAGTGTCAGGGGCCCGAGACTGTTCAACTGCCTCCCAGCACACATAAGGGGGATTACCAACAGACCCCTGGCATCTTCAAGCTGGCACTGGACAAGCACCTAAAGTCAGTTCCGGATCAGCCGGGCTGTGGCTCGTAGTTGGTTTGCGTGCAGCCAGCAGCAACAGCCTGGTTGATCAGGCTCTGATCCACCGGGAGCCTGGTCTCAGACCGGGCCGCGGGGGCGTTGACCCCCGGAACTCTCTCCAGGTAAATCCAGGTGATGCTATCAGTTATATCTGGAAAACGAAGTTAGAAATATTGCCTAGGAGGTTATTCCTTATCACGGTGAATGAAACTACCTATCTTGTGGATAAACCACGTTATGGCTGTTACTTTGATAACGAATTCCCTATCGTGATGATAACATTTGGAGGTAAAGACTTTAGTAACTTCTACTACTAACGCACTGACAATATTGATTATGCTGTTATAATGTTGGCTCTCAGAACAGAGACTTCTCTCTAGGGAAGGTCTCTTTTCCAAGGACTTAAACGTCCTTCCCCTTCCTTGGATCAAACATGATACTTCCCATTTGTTAGGCGCTGTGAATAATGCTCTTTAATCTGATTAGACTGACAACAAAGCTTCTTCATCTTCTACGTCAAAAAATGCAATGTTGAAGATGATAATATATATTCAAAAACATAAAAAAAAAATCTGGTGACGTTACCAATAGTGACGTTGCACAAGGTGATATTACCAATGGTGATGTTACCAATGGTGATGTTACCAGTTGTACTTCTAATGTGATCCAGAGAAGACTACACCTGCGTTTAACAGAAGACGCAAATGGAACCTAGCAAAAACATATCTAGCAAATGATACACACCGGGGATTCAACAAAAACAAAATATATTTAGCAAAAGAAACACGACTGGAATCTGGAAAACAGCGCCTGCTATCTAGGGGAAGAAACACAACCTAGGATATAGCGGAGATAACAACTATTATTTAGTGCTGTACACACCTATGATCCGGCTGGATTGACACCTGTGAGTTAACGAAGACACACACACACACACACACCTGCGCACAATAAATATTTAAATATTAACCATTTAAATAAAAAGGAAGACAAGAAACTACTTAATGTATACTTATGATGTATAACAGTCTGAGCTAAACACAACAGTTAATATACAAACAACACACTCACTAACTGGCAAACAATCAAATGTTGGCTGGAGATGTTCTGAGTCTTTGTATACATTGACTACAAACAATAAGTCTTACATCATAGTAAAAAGACTTGATATATCGCCAACAAATTACTTTTCTATCCACTTTATAAAAATAACGCAGACACACTCGATTTGTGATTTGAAGTTATAACACACACACACACACACACACACACACACACACACACACACACACACACACACAACCATACATACACACACACACACACACACACATACACTCACACACACACACACACACACACACACACACACACACACACACACACACACACACACATCATACACACACACACACACACATACACACACACACTCACACACACACACACACACAACACACACACACACACATACACACACACACACACCACACACACACACACACACACACACACACAACACACACACCACACACACACACACACACACACACACACACACACACACACATAAGAATGTGTTGGACTGTCGTAAACGTAGTTCTACACTTAGGGATTAAGGACTATTTTTCTTGCTTTTTCTGATGATCAGACGAGCGTTTGTCTCAGAATCCTGTGGGACAGAAAAATTATAGCTGTCTTCCTTGAGGTTACAGATGCCTTCCCTTTAATTGAATCCCTTTAAATTGACCCTTTTCTAGAGATGAAAAAATTACTAAGACAGTTGCCAGATTTATCTGTATTTGGTAAGTAAAACCATTAATATCATATCCAGCATCTGCCTCAGAAGCTTGTGGGATAGATGAAATACGGCTGTTTTCCATTGTATAATTTACAGATGTCTCCCTTTAAATGTGTCCCTTTAAATGGACCCATTAAAGTAATCTCGAGCTTTGGTGACCAGGTTACATGCAGCTATGATGACCCTCATGTAGTCGAAATGCTTTAAACCTCATAGACCAACCAATAAAATTCAGGTATTGTAATTCATTTATTTTTACAGTATCTAAACGATGTAAAAGATTATATATTAAGTATTCTTGGTAAGGTTAGCTTATCCTAACCCATATTAATATGCATTTACCTATACTTTCCAAATAATAAACTGATTATAGGCATATTTGTAGCAACGCGTGCCTGCTTTCAAGATTCAGAACCTCTCGCTTTACGTAAATGTATCAGAACTGTTGTCTTCCGCACCTCATCTTGGTTCCTATGAGAAATCGCGTTCAGTCGTAACAGTGCATTTATTGGCAAAAGAGATACAAATACAGTATAATGCGATCGTTTATTGACTTTTTTTGTGTTTGTTACTTGATCAAGTAGGCGAAACGTTGTCAGTACGTGTTAGAAAATATTTATGTTTCTTTTTTCCCACGAAGGTTTAATTGTTACTTCGATGTATTTAATAATAAGGTGCTTCCATTAACTGCCACGACTCCTTCAGTTTATTCATTAATATTACGCCTTCATTCATTACCATAGCTCTTTCATTTATTACCATGACGCTTGCATTCATTACTACGCATCTTTCACTAATTGTCAACATCACCACGCCTTCATTCATTACTGTTACGGCTTCATTCAGTGCTACAGTCTTCATTCATTACCGACACGATGATGCCTCTATTCCGTGCCAGTAATATGATGTCTCTCTTTATTAACAACATTGCAACGCCTTCATTTATTATTACTAAGATTTCAGTTATTACTATGATGTCTTCATTCATTTCTTTCTAAGCCCAGGAGGAAGATTCACTTTAAAATCTAAATTCCAAAATATTATTGTATTGATTGATTTAAAGTTTTATATAATTGTAACTTAGATAAAATCCAATATTTGTGAAACAATTTCTATAAATATACAAAATCGTGGGCTAAATGTCATTTCAAAAATTCCCTTCTATTTTATTTATCTGAACTGCGACAGCTGTGTGGTTTTGTCATGTTATTCAAGAAGGAAAAATGTACAATATCGTGACTGGAACAATACACAAATAAGCCGCACTGGGAGACAGGAGTTTCTGTCCAACTTGGACCATTTACAAAGTCACACTATCCGAAAGAGTGAGGAAGCAAGTTTATATTGACTCCCCCACCCTTCACTTTCCTTTTTTCCTCTTTTGCCACTAAACTACTGTCTCTACTTTCCACTACCGCTGTTTCTTCTACTACTTACCTATGCTACCTACCACATCCATACTTTATCTTCTCCCTCTTTTGTTCCCGTCCCTTTTCCCGCTCGCCTATGTAAACTGGCTTCCTCACCCTTTTCTGTTAGTGTGGACTATGTAAATGGTCTATGTTGGACCGAAACATCGTCGTAAACTCTCCTCTCTCTTACGTGTGGGTTATCTGTGTAACGTTATTCAGGGTTACGATAAGTATAGGATAGATCTTCTGTACACGAATAGCGAGAAAAGGCTTTAATCTCTAAGTTAAAATAATGACATTTCCAATAATCATCACCGATTTGAGCTATACGATGTTTATGTTTATTAATTTACGTTTCACAAATTTTTCCTAGGTCCTAAAACTTTCGTAGTTTTAGCAGTGTGTTTATTGTGCCTAATGGATAATACGACCCTGTCATGTTAATCCCAAAATATTCTATTATTACTTTTTTTTTCAAGCATTTTTTTAAATTTGTTTCCATCAATTTTTACTCTCCATTTACAATGTAGAGCTAAGGAAAACACGAATCTATTTCTTTTAATTATTGTTGGCAAAAGTGACATTAATATTTCACCTAATTAGAGATATTAGGATTTATGTCACTTTAACAATAGTAGAGAAAAAAGTGTTTTATTTTTAATTTGTACAGTGAGCGTTGGCGTATAAGCAGAGACGTAGTGAGTAAAACAGTGTAAACTAATTGACATCTACTGGAGAATCTGCAAACCAAATGACATCCACAACGTTCTCGGTATACTAGAAGGCTTTTACAAGACTTTCGCTATACTAGCTCCACAGAGTGGCAAATGACAAACAAGAAACCCTGTAGGGCAACTGGCAAGAAAATTCTCTGTACTAAATGAAATCCACAAGACACTGTGAACGAATAACATCGACAAGAAACTTTGACAAGCAAATGACAAACCCAAGATGCTCTCTGAACCGCGTAGCATCTGCAAGATGACCTGTAGACCTAAATCGACTCCATTGGACACTGTCAGCCACATATTATGCACAAGATACACCATTTGTAGACACCTGCAGTCAAGGAATTTACTCATTCAGAATATTTAGATTTTGAACCAAGATTGTTTTCATGAACATTTTGTTCATGGTAGATGTTCACAAGGTTATCACTTTATTATTTTTATTGTTGTTATTATTATAAAGAATAACGAACGGTGTTACAACACAAGTGATTGAAAGATCTTCACACGTAAAGGAAACTGCTTCAAAAATTGAACTCGAGGTTTCACATGACTGTAAAAAAATTTGTAAAGATGATTTTGTAATTTATGTGGAGTTTTATGCAGGATGAGGTTCGAGAGGATAGGGCAGTAAAATTACCTGAGCTTATATGCGCAGTGATCCGCATTGGATCTCTAATGGCCCTGTGATTCATGAGACACAGGGAAATGCTGCACAAGGGTAGCAACCCATCATGAAGTGTGCAGGGGATGCTCAGAGAAAGCACCTTTTATCACGTGTGTGGAGCACTGTAGAGAAGACGCACCCATCTTGAGTAAAAAAACAGACACATATACAACGCTGCGAAACTTTTATTGGAATTTATTGGGCTCACCGGGAGCTTCGTCACTCTAATCTTATTAATAAAGTTCCTGGGGGGGAAAACGTAAACAAAGGTTTCTCAATGTTGGAGGTGAAAGTTTTATACATTTATGGGATTTTTATTATTGTATAATACATGTTCAGTAGTAGAACCCATCTTGAAGCGTGAGGTACTGCTGAGAGAGAGCACCCATCTTGAATTAATAGGTACTGCTTTGAGATTGAATTGGGTTTAGTGGGAGGTACTGCTAGATGTAGCATCCATCTGGAAGTGGGAGGTAGTGCTAATTAGCCACATCTGGAAGTGGGAGGTATTGTTCAGAGGTGAATCCAGCTTGATGTGGGATTTTTCTGTTCAGATATAGCACCTAGGTTGAAATGGCTGGGGTATTGCACACACGTATTTCTCAGCTTGAGGTGGGAAGTACTGCTCAGAAGTAAACACCCAATTTGAAGTGGGAGGTACTGCTCAGAAGTAACATCCAGCTAGAAGTGGTAGGTACTGCTCAGAGTAACACCCAGCTTGAAGTACGAGGTAATGCTCAAAAGTAACAGCCCGCTTGAAGTACGAGGTACTGCTTAAAAGTAGCACCCAGCTTGATGTTAGGGGTATTTAGAGGTAGCACTCATCCCGAGGAATGAGGAGGCACTACACGGGGATAGCACATCTTTAGGTGTGAGAACAATGCACAGAAATGACGAGTACTTCACGACCACACACACACGTCTTTGTAAAAGGGTTGTGAATTTTTAAAGTGCGTGTCTTACTGAAGACTCACAATTAGTTATCGATTGGATTTAGGACGACTGGGCGGTAATGAGGCATTTTTGCCTGATATCTGATGAATAAACTAAAAACACTACATTACCATTTCACTCATTTTGAATTAGATCAATATGGAGGACAATTTAGGAAATATTTTCAGGTTAGCTATGATTTAAATAAGCTAAATATATTATAGCGTAAGTTATGATTCTGTTGGTTTAGTGTTTAACGTACGCTAGTGTGGAGGGTTACAATGTTTGGGTCCCGCTTTATAACCAGCTTGCATTAGTACAGTAAGAAATGTCTTTAATCTAAGTGTTTACATTTAATACAGTAGGATTTTACAAAATAACGTCAATACTGCGCTAAAGGCATAACATTAAGTGATGTGAAAGTCTCCCCTGAGGAGCCTTGTGAATGTCTTCTTGAACTGCTGGTTGGCAAGGGCATAGCAGAAAGGGTTGATGGGGCTGTTGGCATAGCACAGAAGTAGAAAAACATGTACACATGGCCATTAGTACAGAGGCAGAATGACTCCATGATAGCAATGATGTGATAAGGCGTCCAGCAGCCACAAGGCTCCCATGATCACTGAAATGGTCTTCAGCGCCTTGTTAGCTCGATTTTGGGACTTTGATTTTTTTCCTCTGGTTCTTCTTTTTCTTTTTGAAGCGTATCTTTTTACCTAGGCTCTTGAAGACCCATTCTAGACTGGGTTCTCAGAAACGTAGGAAGTTCCGCACAACTGTCGGGTTCAATGCTACTTTCTCTGCCTCTGCTGGTCACGGTGAGTGAGGCACTAGGTGGGCCTCCGTTGGATGGGGCTCCAGACTTTTGCAGGTTGTTAGGCTGAATGCTCGGCGTTACTGATACTGTGGGAGGAGCTAAAGTGATGGCTGTTACACTGGGGGGGTCCTTGGGTGGCGGCGTTGGCGCCGGTGGCTTCGTTATTGGATGTGACGGTGGTAAGTACTCATTGGTTGGTGTTGGATGAGGAGGAGAGGCGGGCTTGAGTCTGAGGATGATGGAGTTTTTACTGGCGAAAGATGGAGTCTGTATGTAAAATCTTGCTGAATCGGAGTCATTACGAAGTGAACCATTGCCATCAATTGAAGGCATTGGAGTGGGGCGTGACAGTGTTAGCAGGAGAAGAGGCGACCGTTGTTGCATCCAAGCGTCTGGCAAGATCTTCAAGCGAGATTGAGGCGGTCCTGGTGTGTCCAAGTTGAGGATGGAGGAGTCTCGACCACAGGAGAGGGAACAACAACTGAACTTTCATCCATAAACTTCATGTCACTTGTATCCATCAGCATCACTGAATCATAAATAGGACTTACAGATACACTAAGTTTCAGTTCCAAAGATGTTGGCCTCTGAGGCACAGGAGATCAGCAAACATTGCAGGAGGAGCGATAGGTTCAGTAATTGTTGTGACGGATGGTGTGAGGGGTGTAGAGGCAGCTAGCGGATGTCCAGCAAGCTGATTTGACTCAATGGAACGAGGAGGAGGAGGGGGTACAATTGGGAGGTCATCCAACGTTGATACCACTGAGTTACCAAGCTCGTTGTGAAGAGCTTCATTATTTCCTTGGTTAGTTCCTAAGAGAGCCGCCACTGAGTTTGCCGGTAAGGGATGAAATGGCAGGTTGAGCAAGAGTTGGGTCAGAATTATCAGAGTCAAGCAAACATTTCTCAGGAATTTTTGGCAGAGATTCATTCGTTGGCGTCTTCTGTATTACAGTCAGCTTCTCAGTCTTGGACGGTTAGTGTTGCTGTCACGTTTTCTCGTCTTCGCTTTCAATGCCGCTGCTGACTTTTCAAGCTCTTTTTCCAGAACGTTTTTTCCATGAAACTTGTTGTTTCACAGGTCGTTATTTTGGAAGACCTTTGCAAGGAAGAGTCATTCGTGATGTGTGAGGAGTTGTGCCAACCTGTATCTCAAACTTTGGTTTATCTTGGCTAATTATGGTACTCTGAGTCTTGGACATGGTCATAGTTCCTTCCCCCTTTTTCCCCCGTCACAGTGATCACCATTGTCGCTGGGTTGTTCCTGGGGTCTTTTTCCCCGGGATTTTTCTTGGTGGTTGTGTAGGAAGCCTTGGGGTCGGGCTGGGCTGGGGGTGCAACTGCAGGGGCTGTCGAAGGTTTTGATTCATCATGGCCTGAGCTTGTTTTTTCTTCTCTCGTGCTTTTTTTGACTTTTCCCTGGGGTTTGATAAATGCCCCGGGATATAAGAC
>NW_026474803.1:0-10936 GCF_026875155.1 Cherax quadricarinatus
GGGGGCCAGGATGGGACTGACCCCCCAAACCCTCAACTAGGTGAGTACACACACACACCAAAACACACACCACCCCAAACAACACACCCAAAACACACACACCCCAAAACACACATACACCCAACACACACACACCAAAACCCCCAAAACCCAACACACACACCAACACCACACACCAAACCCCACACACACCAACACCAACCACCTAACCCCAACACCACACACACACACACACATCATGACATACAACGGGCCTAGTGTCTAATCGACATGTCCCTGGGCCAAATGGTAACTAACACACACACACACACACCCATAAAATATATATATATAGCATGCACTACAACACCCCTAGGGGGATTGTTATAAAAGAAAGATTAAGGGAAAAAAGGGCCTGACGACACTGGGGACAGGAGGGTCGGGGGAGACATGAAAACGCTATAAAATACTGCGTGGAATGAAAGGTGGAAAAGGAAGGATGTTCCGGGGGGGAACAGAAACAAGGGCCACAATTGGAATTGAAGACAAAAATTGAGTCAAGAGATAGTGGGAAGTATTTCTTCAGTCATAGGTTGAAAGGAAGTGGAAAAAACCTAGAAAATGGTAGTGGAGGCAGGAACCATACACATTTTAAGAGAGGTTTGAAAAAGTCATGGAGCGGGGGGGAAAAGGGGGGGCAGTAAAACCCGGTGGAAGGGGGGGCCGGGAGCTAGGACTGACCCCTGAAACCCAAAAATAGGTGAGTACACACACAACACACACACACAACACACCCATGCATGACATAAACGGCTAGTTCTAATCGACATGTGCCTAGGACCAAATGGTAACAACCACACACACACACACACATATATTAATTACGATGCACTTACAACGGGCCCCTAGTGTCTAATCGACATGTGCCTAGGACCCAAGGGTAACTAACACCCACACACACACAACACACAACCACCCCCAACACACACCCAACACAAAACCACACACAACAACCACATACACCAACACAGCCCCAACAACACACACCAACCAACAAAACACACACACACAACACACACCAAAACACCACACCAACCCCACACCACACACACCACCAACCAACACCACCCAAACACACACAACACACACACCAACACAACACCAACCACACACCAAACACAACACACCACCCAAACCCAACAACACACACACACCAACACACACACACACACACACACACCCCCAAAAACACACACACACACCACACACACACAACACAAAACCCCAACGACATATTAATAATATATTATTATTATATATATATATAAAATTATATATATATATATATATATATATATATATTTTAAATTTATACGCTGCAATACAACAGGCTAGTACTAATCACAGTCCCAGGCCCCAATGGAAACTAACACCAACACACACACACCCAACCACACCACACACACCAACCCCCAACACACACCCCAAACCCACACACACAACCCCAAACACACACCACACCAACACACCCACCACCCAACAAAAAAACACCCAACACACAACCCCAAAACACACAACACCACCAACACCCACCCCAAACCCAACACACCCCAAAACACACACACACACACAACACCCCACCCCACACCAACACACCACACACCAAAACACACACACACACCAACAAAACACACACACCACACACCCAACACACACACACACACACCACCACACAAACACACACCACACCTACACACCAAAACCCCCCCTAACCCCTACACTCCCCAAAACGGCCAGTTTTAAATCGACATGTGCCTAGGAAAAAATGGTAATAACCTACACCCCTACACACCACAACGGGGCCTAGTGTCTAATCGAATTGCAGGCCCAAATGGTAAACACCACAACACACCCACCCACAACACACCCCACACACACACACACACACCCCACACACCACAACAAACACAATAACAAAATTTCAACTACACATTTACACATACCCTTTACCCATAGCGCTATGAGAAAATTTTATTAGCTGTATTTGTGTATGCCTGAATAAACTTATTTACCACAACACAACACACAAAACCCACACACACACACCACACACAGACTGAATATGGAGTGACTGAAAAAGCAGAAGGGGTTTGTTTTGAGGGATTATTGAGTATTTTTTTTAAGACAAAAAATAAGTCATAGCCTATGATGGTGAAGCTCGATCCCCCCCCGAATAAGAGAGATACAAGCTACTTAATTTTTCCCATTAAACCCCCTTCTGGTGTTGCCGGAATTTTTGTGATAACCACCCCAGGAGTGGGTGAAAGGGGGCCCTACAAAGGGATGTTTTTGGGGGAGTGATGCTGCTGTCCGGCTGGGACCCTCCGCTGGCTGTCAAAACCAACCCTTTCCCTCACTATAAAGGAAGATGAGACCCCGTTTACCCGCAGTTACCATCCCCGTCCCCCGCGGTGAGGGGCCATGGGCCAGTCTTATTTAATCACTGAGTTTTATTTTGTATTACTTTCACAACAGTTCTTAGCGGATTTCTTCAGGCTTAGATCTCCCAGTATAATATTTTCTTGTCAGATTGGTTAATGCATTTCCTTTAAAGTGTTGATAGAAAATACAGTATTTTCTAGGCATAGATGTCCGAGTATTTTGAGAAGATAAACTGTTAGTTTAGTTCCAGTATAAAATGATGTCTGTTCTTGAGGCAGTGTTCTCGTACTACATTTATTCCCCTTAATTGTGAAAAAAGCAAGCACATTTAGTAATTTTCCTTTTTACGGTATCCATATGTCCGCTCATCCTCTTCAGGAGCGGTGGACTTCTGTGAGCGAGTGGATGTTCCGGAAGGTGTTCGCAATTTCTATGACGCTGACCTTTACGTTACGGGGCGTGTGGCCGGGGTTAAGGTCAACCACACGGCTCAGCTCACCATCGACACCAGCAGCAGCAAAACCATCATCCAAACGGACAAATACCTCTACCAACCCGGCCAGAAGGTCCAGATTAGAATCCTCTCTTTCGACAACCCAAATTTTAACGTCTCGACCCAACCAGTAAGTTAGTTAACTTACAACGTAACCCATTTATTACTCTTGCAGAGTTTATTTTCGGTTGTGGCAGCCACCACCAAAATTCTTATTGTCAAGAGATCGAATCATCCAAGTTGACAGTTATTATTTTATTTTACGGAGAAATACAGCAGTATTGAGAAAAGCTTAACGAGCAGCAGGTGAGATCAACATTATACGCAAGAAGTTTTGCACTGGTCGCCGTTGCCCAGCGGTGAGAGTAGCGACTCTCATTGCTGAGGTCCAGGTAATAAACCCTGGACATTACTATATAAAAAAAAATTATACTTGTCGCCGTTGCCCAGCGGTGAGAGGAGCGACTCTCATTGCTTTTAATTATTAAAAAGGCAGCTCACAAGTCTGTCCTTCCCATTAGGCCCCTTGGGGCGTGGATGGCAGACCAGAGAGGTCTGTGGCTAGGCCTGGGACAGTTGGTCCCAAAGATGAGGAGGTACTTGTGCCTCCTCCCATGGGAGACTTAGGTCTCAGACACTCCCTAAAGAGGGAGCCAAGGCCGGGCCACCACTTGGTAAAGGCCCGGGCCGGGAGAATACCGGCGAATCTTTAATAATAATAATAATAAGTTAAACTCAGAAATACGAATGAATTAACCCAAAACACACCGAGGTTACTCTTAAAGTAGATTAGCTCAGGTTCACAGAATCTGTAGATTACCTAGACTTAAGGAAATGATTTATGAGCAGACATTTTACAACATTTGATAGGAAACGTTTTGGTCTGGAAGGGAGTGTGTTGTTGGCCATGTCGCCACTCGAGAGTACTAAGTATATCTTATGCGTTCAGTAGGAGTAGCTTTCAAGGTAGACTGTGAATGCGTCTACAATCCCGAATGGAAAAAAAAAGAGGAAAGTGGAAACGTGTGAAGGCTTGTGCAAAGCAATCGTGCGCTTCCTCGAGAAATTTAAGACTGGAAATACGGTTGATCCGAAGAATAAAATTTTCAATGCCCTGTGGCTGGAACAATTTATAACTAATTCACAATTTGGAGGAAAAATTAAAGAATGTTTCCTGCCTGTCTTTCACTATTATTAACTGATGACTTGATAACGGTCCAGAACCGACTAATACTTCTAAGCTTTCATCTCCAAATTATGGATTAATTGTGTGTTGAGCTACTACATTCTTTAACCTTTTGGTTCTTATAATAATAATTCATCCACCACTGGAACTGTATCCATATTTATTTTCCTGTTAGCCAAACAATAACAGTATTATGTAATACTTGAAAACTGAAGAAACTGGTAAAAAATTAAACGGTTGGTCTTGTTTTAGTGCTGTGTAATTGTTTAACACTCGATGAACACTTTATGTGACACCTAGATAAATATTGCTTTCGTAGAGGCTAAATGATATACGTTTGTATGTTTAACATATGCAGCTTAGGGTGATGGAGTCGTTACATCTGTTGGGTCAAGCCACATGTATGCTGACAACTGTTAAAGTCCTATTTACCTCGCAAGGAGCTCATGTGTGTATGATACTAGTGAGTGCGTGTAAGCCTCCAGGTGTGTGCATTTTACGTGATACTAGTCTGTGCGGGTATCATACTATGGTGCATGACACCAGTGAGGACGTGTGTATATACTAAAGAGTGCATACCAGTGTGACATTAGTGAGTGGGTGTATAATACCAGTGTGTGTATGGTACAAATGAGTGGGTGTATGCTTCAACAGTTGTCTAGTAGTTAATGTTTGTGAGTGGTTTTAACAGTACCAGCTGGTGTGGGTGAGGACGCCATCTCAGACTCGTGTGGCTCAGTGGACGAACGTGGACAACAGTGCTGGACTCGTCCACCTCACCATGTCCCTGGTGGACGAACCCGAGCAGGTGAGCGCATCTTCTCAGATTGCATACTGGTTTAATAAGATATACACATTTTCTTCGAGTTTTAGAACACAAAAGATAAGCATTTAAAAAGAATCACAACATATGTTGGCTGAAAATTAGAATATGCAGCTGTAGTATTATATTTTCGCCAAAAAAAAATATGGCTAGAATAAACAATACCTATTAAATAGCTTTAAGAAATGTGAGTAGCGAAGAAAGGCTAAAAATATTGATAATGTTGTTTGGTAGACAGGAGATATGCTAAAAATATAAAGTAACAGGAAAATATTTATTAACATAAGCTAAAAATTCACTCGACAATAATTCTTTAGAAGTAAGGAGGCATGTGGATATAATGGAATTCAAGCGAAGACAGAATGTGCTAAAAATTACTCATAACCTTGAAAAACTGGCATTGCTTTGCTCCCGTAATTACAAATGGGTAATCACATTAAAGACGAGAAAACCCTGAAGCAGAGCTCTCCTCCTGTAACTACAAATGGGAATATCAAACAGGCAAATCGTACACATGACAGGGCCATTAAAACCTCATGCACTATAATACAATAGTAAAGGAATACACTTGGCATCTTTCCAATAGACAATTGTAAATGGATGTTAACTAACTGAATAATCTGATACTCAGTGAATTTTTTATTTCTTGCTTTTGTAAACTTAGAATTTGTAGTTGTTTACAGGCTTTCCTGGAACGATTTTTTTTTTTAAATCTGAATATTTATCTTCAGGGAACTTATAAGGTTTTTGTTAAGACTGCGGACAACAGAACAAGTAATGCAGAATTTAAGGTGGAAGAATATGTGCTACCACGGTTTGAAGTGGTTGTCACTCCTCCCAGATACATCTTTCCCACCGACACCAAGTTCAGCTTCAGAGTTTGTGCCAAGTAAGTTGTGAGTCGTTCAGATGCAGCTCCGTAAAAAGTCTGGTGTTTTCGGTATATATATATTATATATATATATATATATATATATATATATATATATATATATATATATATTATATATATATATATATATAAACATGATCTCTGGCCTTGGATCAAAGACTAGCGTAAGCTGGACTCCAGGTATTGGTCCAGTGTGGGTAGATTGGTAAAGCACTGCGTACCTTGTTCCAAGGTTCGTAGGTTCGAGTCTCCTTCAGCCAGAGATCAGTGTTTGTGTATATTTCGCCTGCTCTTGCGAATTCCTTGCATATATATATATATTATATATATATATATATATATTATATATATATATATATATATATATATATATATATTAAGTCGGCCAGGCCGTTTCCTACCGAGGCAAGGTGATCCAAAAAGCAAGAAAATCCCCAAAAAGAAAATACTTTCATCATTCAACACTTTCATCTCACTCACACATAATCACTGTTTTTGCAGAGGTGCTCAGGATACAACAGTTTAGAAGCATATGCGTATAAAGATACACAACATATCCCTCCAAACTGCCAGTATCCCAAACCCCTCCTTTAAAGTGCAGGCATTGTACTTCCCATTTCCTGACTCGAGTCCGGGTATATAAAAATAACCGGTTTCCTTGAATCCCTTCACTAAATATTACCCAGCTCACACTCCAACAGCTCGTCAGGTCTCAAATACTATTCGTCTCCATTCACTTCTATCTAACACGCTCATGCATTCTTGCTGGAAGTCCAAGCCCCTCGCCCACAAAACCTCCTTTGCCCCCTCCCTCCAACCTTTTCGAAGACGACCCCTTCCCCGCCTTCCCCTACAGATTTATACGTTCTCCATGTCATTCTACTTTGATCCATTCTCTCTAAATGACCAAATCACCTCAACAACCCGTCTTCAGTCCTCTGACTAATACTTTTATTAACTCCACACCTTCTCCTAATTTCCACACTCCGAATTTTCTACAAAATATTTACACCACACATTGCCCTTAGACAGGACATCTCCACTGCCTCCAGCCGCCTCCTCGCTGCAGCATTTACAACCCAAGCTTCACACCCATTTAAGAGTGTTGGTACCACTATACTTTCGTACATTCCATTCTTTGCCTCCATAGATAACATTTTTTGTCTCCACATATACCTCAGCGCACCACTCACCTTTTTTTCCTTCATCAGTTCTATGATTGACCTCATCCTTCGTAAATCCATCCGCTGACACGTCAACTCCCAAATATCTGAAAACATTCACTTCTTCCATCTCCTCCCCAATTTGATATCCAATTTGTCTTTATCTAAATCATTTGATACCCTCATCACCTTACTATTTTCTGTGTTCACTTTCAACTTTGTACCTTTATACACACTCCCAAACTCATCCACTAACCTTTGCAGTTTGTCTTTAGAATCTCCCATAAGCACAGTATCATCAGCAAAAAGTAATTGTGTCAATTCCCATTTTGTATTTGAGTCCCCATAACTTAATCCCACCCCTCTCCCGAACACCCTAGCATTTACTTCTTTTACAACCCCATCTATAAATATATTAAACAACCATGGTGACATTACACATTCCTGTCTAAGACATACTTTTACTGGGAAGTAGTCTCCCTCTTCTACACACCCTAACCTGAGCCTCACTATCCTCATAAAAACTCTTTACAGCATTTAGTAACTTACCACCTATTCCATATACTTGCAACATCTGCCACATTGCTCCCCTATCCACTCTATCATATGCCATTTCTAAATCCATAAATGCAATAAAAACTTCCCTACCTTTATCTAAATACTGTTCACATATATGCTTCAATGTCAACACTTGATCTACACATTCCCTACCCACTCTAAAGCATCCTTGCTCATCCGCAATCCTATATTATGTCTTGCCTCTAATTCTTTCAATAATAACCCTACCGTACACTTTTCCTGGTATACTCAGTAAACTAATTCCTCTATAATTTTTACAATCTCTTTTGTCCCCCTTCCCTTTATATAAAGGAACTATACATGCTCTCTGCCAATCCCTGGGTACCTTCCCCTCTTTCATGCATTTATTAAACAAAATTACCAACCACTCTAACACTAAATCCCCCCCTGGTTTTAACATTTCTCTCATGATCCCATCAGTTCCAGCTGCTTTACCCCCTTTCATTCTACGTAATGCCTCACGCACCTCTCCTACACTCACATCCTGCTCTTCTTCAGTCCTAAAAGATGGTATACCTCCCTGTCCAATGCATGATATTATATATATGTATATATATATATATATTATATATATATATATATATATATATATATATATATATATATATATATATTTTCCAACAAGTCGGCCGTCTCCCACCGAGGCAGGGTGACCCAAAAAAGAAAGAAAATCCCCAAAAAGAAAATACTTTCAATTATAACCCTAACGTATACTTTTCCTGGTATACTCAGTAAACTTATTCCTCTGTAATTTTTACAATCTCTGTCCCCTTTCCCTTTATATAAAGGGACTATACATGCTCTCCGCCAATCCCTAGGTACCTTCCCCTCTTTCATACATTTATTAAACAAAAGTACCAACCACTCCAACACTATATCCCCCCCTGCTTTTAACATTTCTGTCATGATCCGATCAGTTCAAACTGCTTTACCCCCTTTCATTCTACGTAATGCCTCACGTACCTCCCCCACACTTACATTCTGCTCTTCTTCACTCCTAAAAGATGGTATACCTCCCTGGCCAGTGCATGAAATTACCGCCTCCCTTTCTTCCTCAACATTTAAAAGTTCCTCAAAATATTCTCGCCATCTACCTAATACCTCCCTCTCCCCATCTACTAACTCCCCTACTCTGTTTTTAACTGACAAATCCATACTTTCCCTAAGCTTTCTTAACTTGTTTAACTCGCTCCAAAAATTTTTCTTATTTTCATTAAAATTTCTTGACAGTTCCTCTCCCACTCTTTCATCTGCTCTCCTTTTGCACTCTCTCACCACTCTCTTCACCTTTCTTTTGCTCTCCATATACTCTGCTCTTCTTATAACACTTCTGCTTTGTAAAAACCTCTCGTAAGCTACCTTTTTCTCTTTTATCACACCCTTTACTTCATCATTCCACCAATCACTCCTCTTTCCTCCTGCCCCCACCCTCCTGTAACCACAAACTTCTGCCCCACATTCTAATACTGCATTTTTAAAACTATTCCAACCCTCTTCACCCCCTCCCCACTACTCATCTTTGCACTAGCCCACCTTTCTGCCAATAGTCGCTTATATCTCGCCCGAACTTCCTCCTCCCTGTAGTTTATACACTTTCACCTCCCTCTTACTTGTTGTTGCCACCTTCCTCTTTTCCCATCTACCTCTTACTCTAACTGTAGCTACAACTAAATAATGATCCGATATATCAGTTGCCCCTCTATAAACATGTACATCCTGGAGCCTACCCATCAACCTTTTATCTACTAATACATAATCTAAAAAACTACTTTCATTACGTGCTGCATCATACCTTGTATATTTATTTATCCTCTTTTTCATAAAATATGTATTACTTATTTACCAAATTTCTTTCTACACATAGCTCAATTAAAGGCTCCCCATTTACATTTACCCTGGACCCCAAATTTACCTACTTATCCCTCCATAACATTTTTTACTCACTTTAAGCATTGAAATCCCCAACCACCCCATTACTCTCACACTTGTTTTCAGAACTCCCGCATTCATCAACATTTCCTAATTCTCTCTCTCGCCTCTCCACTTCTCTCTTCCAGTGCATACACGCTTACTAAAAACCCTTTTCACATCCAACCTTATTTTACTCCACTAACCCCTTGAATTTATCATTGTAGCCCCCTCTTTTCCTGCCATAGCTTATCCTTCAACATTATTGCTACTCCTTCTTTATCTCTAACTATTTGAAACCCCTGACCTAATCCCATTTATTCCTCTCCATTGAAACTCTCCCACCCCCTTCAGCTTTGTTTCACTTAAAGCCAGGACATCCAGTTTCTTCTCATTCATAACATCCAAAATCATCTCTTTATCATTTGCACAACATCCACGCACATTCAGATTTCCCCCACTTTGACAATTTTCTTCTTCTTATTCTTTTTAGTAATCTTTACAGGAAAAGGGGTTACTAGCTCATTGTTCCCGGGCATTTTAGTTGACTTTTACAACACGCATGGCTTACGGAGGAAAGATTCTTATTCCACTTCCCATAGATATAAAAGGAAAAGTAATAAGACCAAAAACTATTAAGATAAAATCAAAGAAACTCAGATGAGTGGGGTATAAATAAATGTGGTACATTATGTGTAGGTTTTTTGACCTAAGTGTAGGTAGAAGTATCAAGACATACCTGTAATCTGCATATTTATGGACAGACAAAAACACCAGCAATCCCACCATGTAAAACAATTACAGGCTTTCGTTTTAAAACTCACTTGGCAGGACGGTACTAAACCTCCCTGGGTGGTTGCTGTCTACCAACCTACTACCTAACTAATTTTTATACATATATTTAATTATATATATATATATATATTATATAAAATATATATATATTTATATATATATATTTATATATATATATATATATATATATAAAATTTTATATATATATAAAATATATAATATATATATAATATATATATAGGTAGTAGGTTGGTAGACAGCAACCACCCAGGGAGGTACTACCGTCCTGCCAAGTGAGTGTAAAACGAAGCCTGTGATTGTTTTACAGATGGGAGGATTGCTGATGTCTTTTGTCTGTCTCATAAATATGCAAGATTACAGGTACGTCTTGCTACTTCTACTTACACTTAGGTCCCCACTACACATCATGTACACATTTATTTATACACACTCATCTGAGTTTTCTTTGATTTTATCTTAATAGTTCTTGGTCTTATTAATTTTCCCTTTTATATCCATGGGGAAGTGGGAAAAAGAATCTTTCCTCCGTAAGCCCGCGTGTTGTAAAAGTCAATAAAAAGCCGGGAACAAAGGGGTAGAACCCCTTTTTTCCGTAAAGATTTCTAAAAAAAATAAGAAGAAAAAATTGTCAAAGTGGGGAAATCTGAATGTGCGT
>NW_026474804.1:0-10700 GCF_026875155.1 Cherax quadricarinatus
TTTTTAAAAAAATTAATTTTATTATTTAATTTTAAATTAATTTTTTTAATTAAATTTTGAAGAAATTTGGCCAAATTATTTCTGTTGTGAATTGATAAAATGTCTAATTATTTAATTTATAAAATTAAAGTAGCAAGTTTGTGCAAGATTTTATTAAGTGTTGTATAATATTATATATTTTGATAAGCAAGTCTGGCTAAGTTTATTATTAATTTAATTGTATAAAAATTTCATGACAATTGAAATTTGTATCATGTAATTGTAGCATGAGAATTATTAATGTGTATTTAAAATTTATATAAATTTTCTTACATGTATTGCTAGCTCAAAGTAGCTAGAATTATTTAAAGGTAAGTTGTTACTATTTACCTTTATAAAGTGCATAATTTAGTACATAATCATGTTATAAATATTAATTACATTCATCATGGCTGAAAATGAGAAATTATATAGAAGCAAAATATGGAATTTAGAGTAAAGAAGCTCATACATGGTAAAAAGTTCAGTGTACCAAGGCAATTAATAAGTTCTTGGAATTAATGAATCAAGAACTGATGAATACGATGATTTAAAATTGTATTTAGACTTTAAGGATATAGAATAGATCATTACAAATTTATAATTAAAACAATAATAAGGAATTTATTAGTAAACTTGTAGATGAGATATGAAGTAGATCTAATGATTAATCAGTATAATGAATGTAAGGAAAATATCTTTTCTGTAAAAGTCAGCACTTGAATAAATTTAAAATGTGTAAACCAGGCAGTTAGTTGACTCCAACAAATATATATTTTGACAAAACTCCCAGAATTTTGTTACCTGTGTTAATCTGGATGAAATTGGAGGAATTTGTCAATTTTTAAATCAGCTATGCATACAGGAGTGACCTACTGGTAAACTAAAATTATTTACCTCAAAGGACAGGTAAGAGAGATGCTCACATACTAACAAGCCTTTCCAATGTAAATGACTCTTACAAGGAAGCAGTTGACTTGTTGAAGGTCACTTATGGTAATATAGAACAAAGTAGGTTGGATCTAGTGAATACAATGTTAATTTAAAATTCCCAGATCACACTTACAAGGTTTACAGCAGTTTAGAGTTAAACTGGAGAGCACTCTCAAAACTTAAGTAATAAATATAATCTGAAGGAATCAGACTGGTTATTGAGTGCCATGGTACAGAATAAATTAAGCAGTAAAACACTTGAATGGCTCTCGAATAAATATCACAAGGTTATTTGGTCTGGAGGAAATAAGACTAGGTCTACAAGAATTAATTGTTCAGTTGCAGACCACCAACTAACTCATTTTAAAGATGCAACACATAATAACTCTGAGGTATCTGTCAAGTTTCACAAAGGGAAAAATTATCCCAATGTTAATAATCAAAATTCATTTCCTAAAAGGAGTTACATAGGTGCATATCAAGTAGCAGGAATCAGAAATAATGATTCTCCACAAGGTAAGAAGAATAAGTACCCTCCTAAGAGTAGCCCAGTTAATAAGAAACCAGTCAAAGAAAAGAGAGATTGTCTTTTCTGCAAGGGTACTCATTTTTCTAAGAATTGCAATGCATACAATTCATGGAATGATAAAGTTGAAAGATTGGAGGAACTTGACAGATGTATCAGGTGTTTAGGTAATCACAATGTAAAGGATTGTTATGCCAAATTAAACATCTGTTATCAATGTCACAAAGGAAGACACCATATAGTCATGTGTAAAGGTCTATATGATAATGTTGATAATAATGATAATGTTGACAATCCTGACACAACAGTAGCTAATGTAAAAATTGCTGCTAATGTTAATAATGATGGTTTTGCTGAAGTAGCCTTACCTGTGTTACAGGTAAAAATTGATGATAAAAGGCATAAATCAAAAAAATGTAAACTGCATTATTGGACCAGGGATCCCAGCGTACTTTCATAAAACGTAAATGTCTTGATGGTATGAAAGTACAGATGGGAGATCCCACAACTTTAAAATTATCTGGTTTTCTCTCAGATAAAAGAGCTCAATTGTATGACACTGTTTATGTAACTGTCAGGTTGGGCAATGAGAAAAAACGTGTTAATGCAGTAATTGTAGATAGACTTCCAGAGAAAATATCTACAGTAGGGCTTAGTAAAGCTACAGAAAGACTCTCACATAATGTAAATTTAGCACCTTCTGGTGTAAGTGATGATTCTGTAGGCCCAATAAATATTTTGATAGGTAGTGACTATTATGCCTCCTTTGTAAAGGGTATGGTAAAGAAATGTGGTGTCACCCTTTTGAAGACTGCAGGAGGCCATGTAATGTATGGTAGGATTCCTCGTAATAATAATTCATGACTAGAGGAAACTACAAATACCATAACTGTGTGTCTTACTCATGAAGTCGTACCCCAGTATAATTCTTCCATAGAGGATGGTGTTGAGCCAGTGCATAAATTGTGGGAATTAGACAGCATTGGAATAAATGTAAATGAAGAAAGTCCAGACGATTCTTTTACTCAGGAGCAATACCTGAGAGATGTAAAATTTGAATCTGGACAATACTGGGTACGACTTCCGTGGAGACTGAACCATCCAGAATTGCCCACTAATTACAGAATGGCATATGGACATTAAAGGCTCAGCTCCGCGAACTGAGTAAGACACCAGAATTGTTAACTGCCTATAATGATATAATTGCTGAGCAGTTAATTAATAAATTTATAGAAGAGGTACCTCCTGAGCAAGCCAAAATTTATGGTCACTATTTGCCACATCACGGAGTGAAGAAGGATTCTAAGACCACTCCTTGAGGATTGTGTTTAATTGTAGTGCCAGGAGTAACAAAAATGTACCTAGTTTAAATGACTGTTTGATGACAGGTCCGTCGTTGACGGAAAAATTAGGAGATATCTTATTAAATTTCAGAGTGAAGAATTATGCCTTTACGGCTGACATAAGTAAAGCTTTCCTAAGAGTGGGTTTACAAGAGGCTGACGGGATTGTACCCTTCTTATGGCCTGAGAATCCTATTGACCCACTTAGCCCTCTGAAAACCTTTCGCTTTAGGAGCGTATTATTTGGTGCTACATCCAGTCCGTTCCTACTTCAAGCGACGATAAATGCACACCTTAAATGTACGGGAAGTCCATTGAGTAAAGTAATGAGCAAACAATTTTATGTGGACAATTTCCTGGGTGTGACGTCAACTGAAGAGGAACTGTTAATGACTTATGGAGAGGCTAATAAAATAATGCAAAGTGCAAATATGCCTCTGAGGAATGGAATAGTAATTCGTCCAAATTGAAGGACAAAATAAGTAAAGATTACCCTGGAGATGAAGTGCCAAAATGTAGTAATGTATTGGGTTTAAATTGGGATACTGAGAGAGATTTGTTAATGTTAAAACCTAATAATTACAGTATGCCCAATAAATTAACTAAGAGAGTTTTGCTTGCTGAAGTTTCCAAATGTTTTGATCCACTAGGTTTTAGTGACACCCCTTACTATAAGAGGGAATTAATTAATTCAAAGCATGGAAACTAAATGTTGCTTGGGGATGAAAGTCTACCTGAGGAATTCATTAACATGTGGAAGAATTAAAATTGTGATTTTGAAGAAAATTCCCGATGTTGGAGTTCCCACGCCAGGTGGCCATCCAACATGGGAAAAAAGTACTCCACACTTTTGTGATGCTTCAGAATGCATAGTGGAGCAGTTGCTTACCATCGAATGTAATAGTGGTTATTTCTCTTGTTATGTCCTAAGGCTAAAGTTCCTCCAATTAAATCACGTACCTTACCTCAGTTGGAATTAACAGCCATTTATATTAGGTGTCAAATTTGCTAATTATAGAAGAAATAAGTTGCAGAGATAAATATAGCGACACTGTAATTTGGTCTGATAATGAGGTATCCTTGCAATGGATTTAGAATGGAAAACAGTAAAATTGTGTACGTACAAAACAGAGTCGCTGAAATAATCAGATGCCCAAGAGAAGTATAATATTTTGGGTCAGTAATATGTTAACATTTAATCAATACCAGTGGAGGAGAATTCCAGCTGATTTCAGTCTCGATTTACCTTATGCTAAATTTGTAAATGCCCCCCCCCCCCCCCTTGTATCATGGTTTAAAGGACCGAGCTGTTGTAAATAAAGCTACTTGGCCTTGTACAAAAGGCGTATATTGCTCCTGTTGAAATTACTGTTATCACCGCTCCATATTTGTCCTTCCTTAGCCACTGATATTGACTAGGTATTCTTCTTTACCCAAACTATCAATGTAACTAATTGTTGTTTAAATTTCTAAACAAGATGGATATTTCATGTTTAATTTCACATCCTCTTGAATATGGATAAGAGGGTACAGGAGGAATCTAAGGAAATGAGATAAAATTGATGATGGAAAAAATTGTGAATATCCATACTAGAGAAATTGGGGCTGTATTTTAGAGCACATGTAATTAGGTGCAAAGGTGTTAGCAAAATGCTGAATTTGGTTGCTTTATCTAACCACCCTATCTTACGGCCGCCGAAACTCAACATCTAACAAATTTAATTGTGCAATGCCCATAAAAATGTAATGCATGGGTGGGTACAAGATACCTTAAATTGTAAATGAAACTTGTCTGGGTTCCACAAGGAGGGCAAAGTGTAAAAAGGTGATTAAATCTTGTGCAATATGTCGCCGTGTGGATGCCAGATCCTATATGTACCCAGTTCTCCACCATTGCCAAAGGAGTTGTAACAATTAGTGAAACCATTTGATGTAACAGGTGTAGACTATAGTGTTCCAAATAATTTTAACAGGTACGTCAATGGTGTTCCACGAAAGTGTATGTTTTTGTTT
This sequence comes from Cherax quadricarinatus, assembly GCF_026875155.1. Lineage (NCBI taxonomy): Eukaryota > Metazoa > Arthropoda > Malacostraca > Decapoda > Parastacidae > Cherax > Cherax quadricarinatus. Next base: position 4,834 of record NW_026474804.1, read on the forward strand.
GTTCACCTGTACTGCAACTAGTGCAGTTTCTTTTAGAAGTGGCACAGACTTGTCTGCAAACAGTTTATACAGCTGTTTCGAAAATTTGCAGCTAGGAGATCCTGTCCGAGGTTGAATGATTTCGGATATGCCACAAATTTTGTAGCAGGTGGCTCAACCTTGATAGAAAAAAAAAATATAACGATGTTCAATCTATGTTAACCAGCGAGGGTGTACCTGGAATTCTTTATACTCCTAGAGCCCCTTTGCAGGGGGGCTGTACGAAAGACTGATAGGGCACAGTGAAGAGGTGTCTCCGCAAAGTACTACACTGGAAGAGAATTAATTTGGAAGAAATTCCGTGGCAGTGTTAATGGAGGCAAAAATCGATAAATAATAGCTCTCTCGTACATGAGTGATACACCTGATACAGATGTTATTAACACCTCACCTAATATGTTAAGGAATTGGAAGCTGCCCCTGTCTAAGAGATAATCCGGAAGAAAGTGATGAAGATTACATGGATGCCGGCAGTGTTGTGTAATAAATTTAAATGTAAATAAAGTAATTGACTCATTGTTTTTATTATGCAAAAGGAATATCTTCTTATCACTACGTGAACACTTTTATGGTGCGACAGAGGCAGTAATTCGACAGAACATTCACCAGTGACTTTGTGTTAATGACACTGAACAAACATCGAACATTGTGGCCTCTGGGCACAGTATTGACTGTACCCAGATGCACAAGGGTTGTCAGGAATGTCAAAGTGTTGTTCATGGCCAGGAAAGTATTCACACAAATTAATAAAATTGATTCCCTTGGAATTAGGTGTTCAATCAACGTAAATGAAAATTCTGATTGAAGTGGGCACGAGGTGATAATAGAAGATAACGCAGACCAAGTGTGCCAGAAGATGAAATCGTAGTAAGACGCTACAAGGAGAAACAGCCAGTCAGCCAGAAACTGCTGGAATCATCTCTAAAGGAAGGAGTAATTTGAGTCGTTTAGCAACGAACTCCGGCCGGCCGCAGTGTGGAAAATACTGTATATATTTTCCAGAAATTCAGTATTTATATGTATATAGATGACTATACTGTATTTAATAACATTTATGTCATAGAAAATGGGAAACTGAGCCTGGGGAGAAGGGACAGTCGCCATTTTGTTTGAATTGAATAACACGTTGTGAATAATGGGAGGAATTTTTCGTGCTCTAGAGGTTAAAATTGGGCTGACACCTCTCAAATAGGAGGCGAAATTGTTGGATGTGCATTCCTGCATAATTTGAGATATCAGGTGACAGGACAGGACAACTCCAGGAACCTCAGATAAGCTGTCTAATTTATGTTTAATTTCTGGCTAGTAAAATTTTCATAAATGTAGGCAAAAGGGGGGGTCCTGTACATGACACATTAATCTCCAGTCAAATTGGTGAGTGATATTAAGATATATTTTCCTTCTGTTGTGTAAATGTGTATATATGTGTATCTATAATCATTTATTATTTTTAATATACAGTCCACAAATTTATATATTTACCAGCATTCCTGGTGATGTATTTTTCATTTGTAATTAATAGGTCCAGAGCAACTTGTGGATATGACAGTGGTAGGTATCGAAGGGGGACATTTTTTGCGACCTGTGTGTCCCAAATTCCTACTTGTCTAACTGATAAATAATAATTATCTTTGTTCATTTACTGTCATGTAAATAATGATACTTTCAGCTAAATGCAATTTTCCACAAACCCAACAACATGACCAACAAACCTGATTTCTGATCTAATGAACTATCGTTGAGAGCGCTTTATTGTAAGACTCGCTTCTTCCATATCTTGTGAAATAACGATCATGTTATCAAGGATTCTAAAAATGTTTATCATTAGTTTTGAGATCGTGATAGGCAAAGAGTACAACCCAAAGACCATTTTGAGGATATTAATGACCCATACGGGTGGAGAGCACTGTTAGCTCTTATATATCCTCGTAAAGAGAGACTTATCAAATGTGTCTAGGGAAAAAAAGACTTTATCCCTTATATTCTGTATTTAATCTCCAAAAACAGGAAGCGAGAAAGTATCTGGAATTGTTTTAGCATTCAACTTTCTGAAATCAATCACCAGGAATTAAGTACCATTTTTCTGGAGTACTAAAATCCTTGTCGCATTCCAGGGTGAATTGCTATGTGATGACACCATTATCAAGCATCTGGTTAACTCCTCTGCTATAGTGTCTCGCGAGTGTAGCAACCTGTATGCCATTAGATTAATAGGTCTGTTCCTAGATTCAAGTGCAATATGGTGAGATAGTTATTTCGTTTAACCTATCTTCTCACCTAGTAATGCTAAAGCTCTTCGAATGTCTAACACTTATAGATGATTCGTGACCTCATCTGGGAAGTCAGTATGATTTAAATAATTTTATTTTCTTCTACTATTGGGAAAGACGAACTTTCACTAAGAAACATAGCACTGACCCACTGCTCTGGTGACATCTCGTTCCCTACCAGAACAGGATACTGGTAGTGAAAAAGATCTTTGATCTTTGGTGGTGTTGATGCTGAGGTAAATACTCTGACCAGTAGTATTTGCAAGAAGAGATGAAGTGGGAGGAGAGCTTGAATACAAATAAAATAATGAAATATTTTGGAAAAAAAAATTCTTACAGAAAAATAGTGCATACTTCTGATAACATGTTGATGCAATCAGCTTGTTTCTGTCCTATTTCTAAGTATCTTTTTCCAAAAATGTAATTTGTTTTGTTGTCATGAAGAGGACATGATGCCAATTCGGGTGTATTTTTCTCTTTTTTACTCCAAAAATTAGAATTTTTTATTATTGTTTCTTTCGAAATACACAACATGGCATCTTCTCTGTCGACTTTAAATTAGTGCTCAGGGCAGGATTGCCAGATTGGCCATTTCGTGGCCAAATTTGTGAAATTTGGTCATTTTTTTAACTCTGTGGCCATGAAAAAATCAGTTTGGCCAATTATGAAAATGTGGCAACTAATTTGGCCATTTTTATAAATATTCCAGATCATATGCGTTATTTACTTAGTTTAATATTGTTATGGCATTGTAAGGCTAGCTGTTGGTACCCCTTTATGGGGCGTTTGGTTGGCAGTGACGTCGCTTGATGCAAATTCACTCTTAATGAGAATATTTGTTCGATGATGTCATCATGACTCCCCCAATAAGACCAAACATGCTTGAGCTACGTTCTGTACTTGTATAAAACATGTACACAAAGCTCCCGCTCGACATTGTTGCTATAAACTTGATCCAGTTCTGTAGATAAATACCACCAAACACGCTGCAGCTTCATTTTGTACTCGTATAAAACACGTACGCAACAGCCATACCGGCTTGGGTCCATGTTTTTGATCGTCTCTAGTTAGTTATGTCGTAGATTTATGTTGCAAGTGTTGTTCCGTTGTGTGATATCAGACATTTGGTGATCTTTGCTGATAATTCTGTCTCATAAGCTTTGATACTGTAATATTTTACATAACCTTTACCAACATTGTGACAAAATACAAGTAATATGTTCAGTATCGTAAGAATGGCGATTAATTTATTTTAGTATAATTAATGTATAATATTTTTAATATCGTTTATAAACTCGGTCTTTATCTTGCTTATAATTTTGTTACTTTCCCTTTACCAGACTAGTGTTTGTTGTGCCACATTAGTGTTTTTAATACTACAATTGTTTTTTTTGTTTCCCCATTTTCTGAACAGAGATATTTTTTTTTAAGTCCTTTAAAATGCCTGAGTACAAAAGTGATATTAGAGGTGGAAGAAAATATAAAAAAGAGTGAGAAGTAAAATATTTGTGGGTAAAATCTTCTGATGATGATGATGGTCAAAATGCATATTGCACGTATTGCAACACTAACGTGCTGCAAAAACTTTACAACATATCTGTTCATGAAAAATCAAAGAAACACCAAGAGAAATCTGGTAGTACATCACAAACAACTCTAAAGTTATCAAATCGTCTTTGAATGACCAGGAAAAACAAGCAGAAATAAAAGTTAGCCTTGCATGTCATTCCTCACTGTATTTTAAGTTTAATTAAAAGTATTTTTGATATGTAATCGAATAGGCATAATTTATGCACACTTAATTGTTGGTATGTTAATTCACACGATTCCATTATTTTATATCTTTGGCCATATTTTTGGCCTAATACTTTTCCAAAGTGGCCATTTTTGGCCATATTTTCTTCATATTTTGGCCATAAGCTGATGTGTTCAACTGGCAACCCTGGCTTAGAGTAAGAGTTGCTCAGTCGCCTGTTAGCTGCAATTAAGAGAGGTGGTGGTGGACGGTGCGACAAAGTCTGGCGCACACTGCCCGTAGAGGTTTACAGAAAATGGAATTTCTCTTATTTTTTCACAAATAAGTTATTGACCTTTCACTAAGGATTTTGCGAAAACTATTTGACAGAATGCCACGATTTTTGCACACATTATCGGGCTAGCATTGTTTTAGAATGGAACATTGCGATATTTCCAATATACTTTACTGTTTTTGTTTTATTGATTTTTTCCCCAAAAATCATTAAAAAGAAAAGACAAATCACAACATTTTTTCTTATGCAATCTGTTGACATCTCGCTCAAAAAACTCATTGATTAGTTCATGTTTAGATCTTCATCTTTCATCTGATGTCAACTAGAATATTGTATATCTTACCAATTTTGCTATACGGTTTTTGTATTATACCCCATATACTAGGGCAATATTTTTTCCTCTCTATATTTTGAGGCAAAAGTCATAACAAGCATGGTGTCCATGTATCAAATGCTGTTTAAATCACAGTAAAAATTTAACTGAAATTGGATAAATAGAAAAAAAAAATTTTTAGCTCCCCATCCCCCCCGAAGCTTGCCATCATATACAATATGTAAGGAAGGCTCGATAAATAAACCCTTTTATCCTACACGAATCACTTTTGACTACTACATTATCACTTTCTGGAAGGTGAGGAATAACAACTGACACGAGAGTGAAGGCACGAGTCATAATAGTGACAATGTTTCTATAGATGGCCGCTGACATCAACAAGAGAAAATCTGTTTCAGTAGTTGCTCTTCGACAAGTTGTGCCCTGTGGAGGAAATATATGAATTAGCAAACTATCGTAAGTATACTATCAGAAACCCAAGGTTACCTGGAGCGACCTTTGGACACCTGAGACAACTGCTTACTGCCCTGCTTGCAGGAGGTTGTGGAATCAAGTCTCCAAAGGAAAAATGGTATGACCAGTACCTGACCTCTTGGTTACTTTACTCGAAAACGTACAAGTCAGACTCAGTACGACAGATCTCGGATCCAAGTTGGAAGCTCAAGAATTGTTCGACAAAGTCACCAGTTCAGGTATGTCATTGGTATAGGTCAAACACAATATGTAGATCATGCATTAATGCAAATCCCACAGGAAGATCGCCGGAGGAAGTTTCCTGATGTACAACTAGGAAAGATGGAGAAGGTTGAGGGAAAATCTGGTAATCAGAGAAGACATTACAATCACCCACTCCACTAAAGTGGTTGTTCGAGTAGGGTTCACAATAAAGAAAAAATTTTTCACTTAGAGACCAGAGTCCATGAGCACACTGAAGGTCGCATCAGGCATTGTAGTCAAGCAGGTGTATCATCGTCAATAAAAATTTCTTGACTTCTTCCCAAGAAACGTCTTCGTCAACGCAGTGAGATGCAGCTTAATCAGTAAGGGACTATAAATCCTGGAAACTGCTTAAGGCATCGAAAGAATTCTGGACGTGGATAGAATATTGGTTATCAGTGACTGTCACCACTGGGGTTTCTGATTGGGGGGGGCGTAGATTACCCAAGAACCCGTTTCTGAGGAGGGTTTTGGTTG
>NW_026474805.1:0-13234 GCF_026875155.1 Cherax quadricarinatus
ATTAACTAACCCCAGCACGGGTTTAACAAACCCCCAGCAGGGTGTTAACTGAACCCCACAGGGTGTTAACGAACCCCAGCAGGGTTAACTGAACCCCACAGGGTGTTAAAACTGAACCCCAGCAGGGTTTAACTGAACCCAGCATGGGTGTTAACTAAACACCAGCACGGGTGTTAACTGAACCCCAGCACGGGTGTTAACTAAACCTTAGCATGGGTGTTAACTGAACCTCAGAGAAATAACCTCCTTTATTTGGTTCTGGCTAACAAGGATAACCTTGTTAATAATCCTGAGATTACAGCGGAGCTTGGCTTAAGCGACCAAAAGTAGATTACCTTTAGTATCGACTGGAAGTATGACAGTAGTGATAAATCGGTGATAAATCGGTAACAGGCCCAGATTTTGGGTTTACAGGACACCTATCATGTGTTACAATATTTCTTCCAATTAAGCTATTTGACTTCTATTTTTCCAATTCGAATTAGGACCCATTTGTCATTTAAATTTCTTAAGTAATATACTACAGTACGATGTAAGAGGAACACCAATATTAAAAAAAATAATTTTTAACTATTATATATTAAAACAGACGTCAAATATTTAAATTTATTCCAGTGTGCCAGTAAAACTATTACTTAGAAAATATGTAAAGAATTGAAATATATTTTCTAGTTATTTAGCAACACTGAAGTGTATGAAATTACTGATATAGTTGGCGAGATGTGCTATACAGTACACATCTACTTGAACTCTAGCTCTAGGTCGTTGCGAGGGTCAGTGTCACCACGACCCAGTCCTTGATCAAGTCTCCCGGTGGATCAGGGCTTGTCAACCAGGTAATCCAACGTACGAACTACAGCCCAGCTGATCGGACACTGACTTAAGGCACTGCAGGTAGTGATGACACTGCTTAGGTGAAGCTTGGCACTGAAGGCAGCAGGTACTGGTGACACTGCCAGGTGCAGCTTGGCATTGAAGGCAGCAAGTGGTGATGGCACTGCCCAAGTGAAGCCTGACACTGAAGGCAGCACGTGGTGATGATATTGCTTAGGCGAGGACCAGCAGTGAGGGGTGAGAGGTGGTGACGACACTGTTCAGGTGAGGTTCAGCAGTGAAGGCAGTCAGTGAAGATGACACTTCCAAAGTGAGGGCTGACAGTGAAGATGGCAGGCCGTGATGTCTGTTTGGGTGAGGTCAGGCAGAAAATGTAGCAAGTAATGGCATTGCTCAGGTTAGCCCCGGCAGTGAAAAAGGCTGCGGTGTTGACACTGTCAGATGAGTTCTGACAGTGAAGGTGACAGGTGCTGATTCCACTGCGCAGATGAGGTTTGGCAGATAGGATTGCAGGCAGTGATGACACTTCCTAGGTGAAATCTAGCAGTGGAAGTGACAATTGAGGATGACACTCTCTAGATGAGATCTGGCGCTGAAGACAGTAGATTGTGATGACACTTCTCAGTGAGATCTGGTAATGAAGGTCACAAACAGGTTTCGTTCGCACTGGCCAGGCCAGGTCTAGCAGTCACAATGGCGTCAGGTGGTGGTGGCCCTGCCTAAGTGGAGGCAGCAGGTGGTGTTGACTCTGCCCAAATAAAACCTGGCAGTGGTGGCAGCATGTGGTGCTGACAGTGCCAAGCAGGTCTGGCACTGGAGGCGACACTTGAAAACACTGCCCAGGTGAGGTCTGGCAGTAGAGGCAGCAGAGAGGATTAAGTTTAATTCGCTTGATGCTTCACCATAACACCTCCGAATCCTGTAAACCGGAAGGCGGTGTGAGAAGACGAGCTGCTGGATTATTCCAAGATTCACTCACCCTTGCTCTCTTCCTTCCAGCGAGCAAGAAAGATAATCCAGTTGAAAGAGACAATATGTTCTTTGGACGCTAGTTATTTGATGCACCTCATCCTCCTGCTTTTTTTTCAAAGGGAGTATAAAAAGGAAAAAGAAGATCAAAAAAAATTCGTCTTTTAAATTTACCCCATTGGGTTATTTCCCTTTGAAAATGCAAGAAAGTAATGAAATTTAATATAGTTATTTTCTTTGGGATCTACACATAACCCTGCAAATTAAAAAAAAAAACCCCTTTTAAATTATTGAAAATGAAGATTAAGAGCCCGAAAAATTAAAAAATAACCATTGCAAAAAACAATTTAAATATAACTTAATATGAAATTTAAAAAGACTCATTTTAAAAACAGGACCTTAATCTGAATGAGTACAAGGGAAGGTCAGTAATCCCCCAAATGAGGGCAGGGCGACCGTGCCAGAAATCTGTTTTCGATTTTCATTGTCTGAAGTGTGGCACTTGGTTGCCAAGTTCGCACTTCATGGAGGTGGGCCCTGCCCTTTACAAACAGGAGATGATCATGGTTCATTAAAAATTTGTAAGAAAGGAAGTGTGGCTGGCCTCTTCTCTAACGGTGTTCAAAAAAGACGTAAAAATGCGGGAATTTTGAAAAATCAAATTTGCTTTCTGATTTCCCTTTTAACGCCAGTAACATCGCCTAAAGAAATTTCAACAGAATTCAAAAGCAAACCCCATAAATCCCCCTTGATAAAAAAAAAGCAATCTTTTTGGTTTAAAACAGCGTGTAGGGGACTTGGTCCCCCCTATTGGCCTTCTTTTTGGCGGCGCGGAAAAAAAAAAAACCCCATTGGGGCTTTAAATTAAAATCCCCCCGCTCGAAAAATCCCGAACTCAAAGGATGAAAAGCTTTAAAAAATTTCCCAAGACTTGAAGGACGCTCCTAAAATTAACTAAAAATTTCCCCAAAAAGGGGGATAAAGAAACTATAAAAATTTTTGTTTTAAAGGGAAAATTAAGATTATAAAAAGGGAAAAATAAAATTTATACTCTGGGATAAAGGGGTTTAGGCACGGGAAATTTTTTTTGCCCTTTAGGAGTTTTATTTTCAAGTTGACCCACTTCAGTGCCATGGTGCCACCCACCAGCCCAAAAATCCAAAAAAGAAAACAAGGAGCTTTTCTAGTGGGAAAAGGTTGTAATTCGTACAGAGAAAATTTAATAAAGGGGGGGAAGGCGGGCCTTCTAAAACCTTTTTCAAAAAAATTTAAGAGCCTAAGGAGAACCTATTTGTGTTCATACATTAAAGGGAAAAACTTCTCTGGAGTATATTCCCTAAAGCTATGAGGAAACATGTACGTTACCTGAAATTTCGAGTCTATAGCTTCCATATTTTTTAAGGGATGTTCAAAAAAATTTCTTTTCCCAATCTGGGTTTTGGGGTCGTAACGACACTTGTTTCCTGATCTTTTTTTTGGGCCATCTAAGAAAAACCAAATTCCTCTTAAATATAATAACTATAAATATGCTTTTTTCCCGAGAGCTTTTGCGGAAATACTCGTGCCCTCAATGAGTTTTTTAATTTTTTAAAAAAGGGGACACATTAAATAAACATGAAACAAACACCGAAGACAAATTCCCCCAGTTGTTAATTAACGAAAAAAATAAGAAAATTTAAAAAAGATGTTGAATTGGAAAAAAAACAAAGGGGTGGGAAAAGCAAACTTTTCTGGGAAAAATTTTAAGACATATTGGCTTTATCGGTATTAAATTTAGGGAATTTAAAATTTAAAATTTTAGATAGTAAATTCAGACCGACTTATCAGATGGGTGAATAAAAACTTTTGTTTTTATAATTCCAAAAGTTGGGTTTTTTTTTAAAACGATGTTTTTCGGTTTATAAAAAAGATTTGGTTGTCTACCAAAAAGGGCGATAAAATTGCAATGACAAACCCTTTTTCACGTAGAGGCCAACCCGGGGCTAGACCCGTTTCAAAACTCAAATCTTTGAATTATTTTTTTTTTTCATTTGCCGGTTCAAGTTAGGGGGTTTTTGTATAAAAACTTGTAGGGAACAATCGCCTGAAGAATTTTTTCTAGATCCCAAATTAACAACCTTTTTGGGAAAATTTCACTAAGGGGGGTAATTTGGGCTTAATTTTGGGGCAATGGGGGCAAATAAAAATAAAAAAAAGTAAACCAAAAGTAAAATTTAAAAATTTTTTTTAGTATCCCACGCCCTTCACTGTTTTTTTTAAATTTTTTTTGCTTTTTTTAAAAATTTTTAGTTTAATTAAAACGGTAAAAAAGGCTTGGGGCAACAGTTGCAAGCGAACTCCAACGTCTACCATTGTCTCAGTTTAAACCCCCACATAAAGCGGCCCCCGAGTCTGTTTCATTTGTAAAAGATTTGCTGATGTTTCCCTCTGGTGTTCAAACTCTGTTTCCCCCAAAAAAAAAAACTGAAGTCCCTCCGATATTTTTTTTTATTGTGAACAGTAATTGGAAAAAATTTTAAAATTCAGTGTAATTTCGGTACAACAAAAGGGTAAACACAACCCCAAAACACACACACACAAAACCCCACCCCAAAAACATACACAAAACCCAAAACCCTACAACCCCCCCAATACCCCCACACACCAAACCAACCCCCAACACCAACCCACAAAATTCCCCATTAACCCAAAACCCCCCCACACACACACCCCACCACCCCAAACACACACAAACACACACCAAACACAAACACAACATAAAAACACACCCCAAAAACACACACACACACAAAACAACAAACATAAAACAAAACACACCCCACACATCCCCCACACACACACAACCCCCACACACACACACACCACACACACACAAAACACACACACAAGGAATCCCTTAGGACCCCGTACAAACCCTGTCGTTTTGGCCCATATTGGAGTATGGGCACCGTTTGGAACCCACACCCAGCCAAGCATGTAAAGAAACTTGAGAAATGCAAAGGGGTTTTCAAAAGACTATTTCCCGAGCTAAGAGGTATGTCCTTCGAGGAGAGGTTTTAAGGGGGAAAACAACCGGGCGGGCCTGGAGGACAGGGGGGAATAGGGGGGGGCATGATAACGACAATTAGTTTTTAAAATAAAATTTAAAGCAAAAAGGGGAATAAAACCCCTTTTGGGGAACCAGAGCACAAAAGGGCCCAACCATCCCCCCCAACCTCAAAGGTGTACAAAGGTTAAAACCCAAAAAACCCCCCCCCCCTCCCTTTCCCCCCTCCCCCCCCCCCCCTTTCCCCCCCCCCGCCTCCAAACCCCCCCTTTTTTTCCCCCCTTTTTTTTTCCCCCCCCCCATTTGGGTTCCCTTTTCCCCCCCTCCCCCCCCCCCCCTTTTTTTTCCTTTCTCCTTTCCCGGGGTTTTCCCTCCTTTCTTTTCTTTCTTCCTTTCTTTCCCTTTTTTTTTTTCTTTTTCTTTTTTGCTTTTTTCCTCCCTTTTTTTTTTTTCTTCCCTTTTTTTTTTCCCCTTTTTTCCCTTTCCTTTCCCTTGCCCCCGTTTTTTCGTTTTTCCCCTGCTCCCCCCCCTTTTCCCTTTCCCCCCCTTTCCCCTTTTTCCCCTTTTCCCCGTTTCCCCTCCCCCTTCCCCCTACTCCCCTTTTTTCCTTTTTTTTCCCCCCTCTTTCGTTCCCCCCTTTTTTTCCCCCTTTTTCCCCCCCCTTTTTTTTCCCCCCCCTTTTTTCCCCCCCCCCTTTTTGTTTTTTGCCCCCTTTTTTGCCTTCCCTTTTTCTTCTCCTCTCCTTTACCCCCCCCAAATTTTTTTGTTTTTTTCTCTCCTTTTGTTTTTTTTTTTTTTTTTTTTTTTCCCCCCCTTTTTTTTTTTCCTGTTTTCCCTTTCTCCCCCTTTTTTTTTCCCGCCCTTTTTCCCCCCCCTCTTTCCCCCCTGCCCCCCCCTTTTTCCCCCGGTTCCCCTTCCCCCTTTTTCCCCTTTTCCCCCTTTTTTTCTTGCCCCTTTTTTTTTTTTTTTTTCTCCCCCCCTTTTTCCCCCCTTCCCCCTCCCCCTTTTTTTCCCCCCTTTTTCTCCCCCCCTTTTTTCCCCCCCTTTTTTTTTTCCCCCCCTTTTCTTCCCCCCCTTTTTCTTCCCTCCCCCTTTTTTTCCCCTTTCTCTCCCCTCTGTTCCCCCCCCAGCCCCTTTTTTTGACCCCGTTTCCTTTCCCCCCTTTTTCCCCCGTTTTTTTTCTTTTTTTTTTGCCCCTTTCCCCCTTTTTTTTCTTTTTTCCCCCTTGCTTCCCCGGGCCCCCCCTTTTTTTCCCTGTCCCCTTTTCCCCTTTAATCTCCCCCCCCCCCCCTTTAAAAAAAAAAAAAAAAAAAAAAAAAAAAAAAAAAAAAAAAAAAAAAAAAAAAATTGGGGGGAAAGGACCCAGTCAATAAATTTTTGGGGGGGGGGGATAGGAGAGGGAAAAGGAAACAAATAAAAAATTAAATTTAAAAAAAGGAAAAAAACCCCGGGAAAAAAATTTAAAAAAAAGAAAAAAACCAAATTTGAACCGGGAAATTTGGGGTTTTGGGAGGTTTCCCAAAATTTTTGGGGAAAGGGGCCGCAAAACCGGGGGGAAAGAAAAGTTTGAAAAGGGGTAAAAGGGAATCAACTCCAAAAGGGGGGAAAGGGTGAAAAAGGCAAAGGTTTAGAGGGGAAAGGGGGAAATGAACTGGGGAAAAAGGGGAAAAAAGGGAAAAACGAAAAAAAACCCCTTTTTAAAAAAAAGGGGGGAAAGGGCAAGGGGAAAAAAAAAAAAAAGAAAAATTTTTAATCCCCACCGGTTTAAAACCGAAAAAAAAAGGGTTTTTTAAAAAAGGAAAATTTAATAACAAAAAATCCCCTTTTTTTTTTAAAAAAGGCCCGTTAAAAGGGGGGGAACGTTTCTTTCCCAAAATTTAAAATTTTTCAAAAAAACATAAAAATTTGAAAAAGTAAAAAAGGAAAAAAATAAGTTTAAAATTAGAAAGAAAACACAAAAAAAAAAAAAAGAATTAAAAATCATAACAAAAAAAAAAGAAAACAATATAAAAAAAAAAAAAAAAACACCAAAAATAATTCTCAAGGGGAACACAAACAAACCCAAAAAAAATAAATTTCCAAAACAAAAGGGCTAAAAAACAAAATCAGAAGACAGCAAGAAACAACAAAGGCAAAACAAAAGGGCAAAGGAAGGCCAGTTGGAAAACCCCCGAACAAAGGGGAAGACAACAAAACAATTCAAAAAACCAACCACACACACTCCACAGTAAAAACACCTCCCCCCAACAAGAACCCCTTTTGCACCAGGTTACCTCAAGGCCCCCAAAACCCGGGAAAGGGAATGAAAGGATGGACCCCAAAAAAGGGGGGGTTTAACAATTAAGGATGGCAAGAAAAAGTCAAAAAAACCCCACAAAGCTCAAAAAAAGCTTACAGGTATGATAATCAGATCCATCTTCAACGGGATACAATCGAGGAAAGACGAGGCAACAGGTGGGGTGGGATGGCGTTGCTGATCAACAATCGCTGAATTTTGATGAAGCTGGAAAAGGGGAAAATAGCGGAGAAAGTGATACTTATGGGAACACTTCACTCTGGAGTCCCAAGTGAAATAGCAGTGTGTAAACCCACAGAACACAGAGGCCAAGGAGAGTACGACGAGAGAAAAGGGTGGGGCACACTATCTAGAGGGCAGAGCTCATGCATGAGGGCAAAGCTCTTTCAGGTGACTTAACACAGGGAATAGATGGGAGAACTTGACCCTGGGGCAAGATACTTGAGGCAGAAGATGAGGATGGAGAACTCATGTACCAACACGTAAGGGACACTACAAGAGAGAGGAGAGGATGAACAGCAAGGCTGGCTGCATTCACTCAGATAGCAGTAACGGTACATTGAAAACCTGGGGCCAGTGACCATTGGTTGTAAGCTTAAACAGTAGAGCTACAAGGAGGGAGAGTCAAGAGGCCAGGACGAATGAAACCAAACTACAAGAAGGGACTAACAGGAATGAGAACTACCTGAAAACGGGGTTCAGTGGGACAGAAACTGGCAGGAAACCGATAGTGAGATGATGGAATATGTATCAATAAAATGCAATGAGCTGAGGAGAGGTTTTGTACCAAGGGTTAAAGGAGAATGAAAAAGCCAGGATGAGCCCCGGTTTACCCAAAGGGCAGGAGCAAAAACCAGTGGCTAGGAAAGGAAAATTAAAGGCAAAGGGAAAGGGGAATAAGGAGAACAGTCGTAGAGCCGAATGAATTGCAGGATAAAGGGGGCCCAAAGACAATATAAAATGACATAGCACGAAAGCCAATCTGACCCGAAAACGTTGTACAGCAATCAGAGAAAACAACAGTCAGGACCAGTAATCAGGCTAAGGAAGGAGAGGAGAAGACAAAGTAAATGCCGGGAAGTATGTGAAGAACTAACAAGAGATTCAAAGAATGTTCACAGGGGACAGAAGGGACTCCAGAAGAACGGATAGTGAGGGCACACACCAAGTGCTGGACACAGTGCACACAACCGAGAAGAATGAAGAGGCATCTGAGTGAGCAAGATACTCAAAGGCAATGGGGCCAGATAACATCTCCCCATGGGTATTGAGAGAGGGAGCGAGGCGCTAAGTACCCTAACAACAATATTCAAACATCTACGAAACAGGGAGATGCCTGAGGACATGAAGCAGCAAACTGTAGCCCAACTTTACAAAAGGAGACAGACATGAAGCATTAAACAACAACCATGTCACTAGCACATTATAGTATGCAACATCATGGAGAGATTATCAGGAGAAGAGTGTGGAACACACTAGAAAAGGAAAAACTTCATCAAACAGCACCAGCATGGTTTCAGGGACGGGAAATCCTGTGTCACAAACCCATGGAGTTTATGACATGGACAGCAGTAAGAACAAGAGAGAGGGAGTGGTGGATTGCATTTTCTTGGACGCAAGAAGGTTTGACACAGTTCCAACAAAATTTGAAAAAAACCCCCCAATAAAGGGGGGAAATAAAATATGGGAAATTTGCGGGCACCGGGTAAAAACTCGAGGTGTCGATTTAAGGGGGGGGTTTTTAACCAGGGGTTTTCGGTTTTTTGTGAACAAACAAACAAAAAAAACCCCCCCCCAAACAATTAAAAAAAAAAAAAAACAAACTACAAAAACACACCCAAACGCCCCAAAATTTCCCACAATCCCACCAAGGCAAAGTCATGAAATTGGGAAGGGCAAAAACGCGCAAACGAACAGTCTTAGGGGTCAGAGACTACAAACCCACTCACGAAAAGATCTTGGGTGAGTATAACACCAGGCACATCTCTGAAGCGCAACATCACCAATAACTGCTGCAGCATATGGGCCTAGCAAACCTCAAACAGCATTCACCGACAACTTAATAAGGAATCGTTCAGGACCCTGTACACCGTATACGTTAGGCCCATATTGGAGTATGCGGCACAGTTTGGAACCACACCTAGCCAAGCACGTAAAGAAACTAGAGAAGTGCAAAGGTTTGCAACAAGACAAGTCCAGAGCTAAGAGGTATGTCCTACGAGGAGAGGTTAAGGGAAATCAACCTGACGACACTGGAGGACAGGAGAGATAGGGGGACATGATAACGACATACAAAATACTGAGAGGAATGACAAGGTGGACAAAACAAGGATGTTCCAGAGATTGGACACAGTAACAAGGGGACACAGTTGGAAGCTAAAGACACAGATGAATCACAGGGATGTTAGGAAGTATTTCTTCAGCCACAGAGTAGTCAGTAAGTGGAATAGTTTGGGAAGCGATGTAGTGGAGGCAGGATCCATACATAGCTTTAAGCAGAGGTACGATAAAGCTCACGGCTCAGGGAGAGTGACCTAGTAGCGATCAGTGAAGAGGCGGGGCCAGGAGCTCGGACTCGACCCCCGCAACCTCAACTAGGTGAGTACAACTAGGTGAGTACACACACACACACACACACAGACACATAGAAAGACACAAGCTTATAAACTACAACCAGCACAGTTTCAGGGAAGGAAAATCTTGTCACAAACCTACTGGAGTTTTATGACGAGGTAACAGAAGTAAGACACGATAGGGATTGATAGACTGCATTTTCTTGGACTGCAAGAAGGCCTTCGAAACAGTTCCTCACAAAAGGTTAATGCAAAAGCTAGAGGATCAGGCACACATAACATGAAAGGCACTGCAATGGATCAGAGGATATCTGATAGGGAGGCAACAAAGAGTCATGGTACGTGACGAGGTGTCAGAGTGGGCGCCTTTGACGAGCGGGGTTCCACAGGGGTCAGTCCTAGGACCTGTGCTATTTTCGGTATATGTGAATGACATAGCGGAAGGGATAAACTCAGAAGTGTCCTTGTTTGCAGATCATGTGAAATTAATGAGGAGAATTAAATCGGTCGAGGATCAGGCAGGACTACAAAGAGACCTGGACAGGCTACATGCCTATTCCAGCAACTAGCCCCTTTGAATTTAACCCTGCCAAATGCAAAGTAAATGAAGATCGGGGAAAGGAAAAGAAGACCGCAGAAAGAGTATAGTCTAGGTGGTCAAAGACTGCAAACCGCACTCAAGGAAAAAGATCTTGGGTGAATATAATACAAAAGCACATCTCCTGAGGCGCACATCAATCAGATAACTGCTGCAGCATAGGGTATCTAGCAAACCTAAGGTAGCGTACTGATACCTCACTAAGGAATCGTTCAAGACTCTGTACACCATAAACATGGGTTTGTGTATGCAGCATCAGTTTGGAATCCATACCTGGTCAGGCACGTCAAGAAATTAGAGAAAGTGCAAAAGTTTGCAACAAGACTAGTCCCAGATTTAAAGGGGGTTGACCTATGAAGAAAGGTTAAGGGAAACCGGCCTGACGACACTGGAGGAGAGGAGGGTCAGAGGAGACATGATGACATATGAAATACGCGAGGAATTGACAAGGTTTGGGCAAAGACAGGATGTTCCAGAGATGGGACACCGAAACAAGGGGTCACAGTTGGAAGTTGAAGACTCAGATAAACCCAAGAAAAGTTAATAAGTATTTTTTTCAGTCACAGAGTTGTCAGGAAGTGTAATAGCCTGGGTAGTTATTTAAAGGAGGCAGGAACCATACATAGCTTTAAAAAGAGGTATGATAAAGCTCACGGAGCGGGAAGAGTGACTGAGTACGGCCATTGAAGAAGCGGGGCCAACGTGACTTCCCCCCGAAACCCCAAAATAGGTGAGTTTACTAGGAGTACGTAATAAATTTGTAAAATTTACCGAAATATTAAAGTAAAAACACAAGTGCAACAAATGTGACATTTATGGGGCAAGTTTCGCTCTCCAGGAGCTTTATAACCATAACGAGGGCTGAAACTCCGGAGAGCGAAACTTTGCCCAAAATGCACATTTTTTTCACTTGTGCCTTTTACTTTAATAGGAGTTACTACTAGGGAGACTACACACCGGGACTGTTATACAATCCGTACAGAAACAAAAAAACAAAAAGGAAAGAGCAATAAGCAAGGGGGACCAAGCAGGTGGGCCCGAAAGGCCCATATGAGAGGCAAAAAACAATCATCATGGAGGGTTTCAACCATTTGGAGATGGACTACGAAAACCTGAAACCACCAACGTGGGGGCAAAGATGCTGGAAGCATAAAGAAAAACCCCATGAACCAACATTTTTGGGGCACGACCAAGAGAGAAGGAGAGGGGGGAACCTGCAAACTGGGGCCCAGTATCATCTGGGCAGTTCCCAGCGGGGACATTACATACGAAAGTCCCCATGGTCCTGATTTTTTAATATATAGAATAAATAGACTGGGGTTAGTAGTAAGTACTGGTAGTTGACATAGTACGAGTATAAAGTACTGGAGCGAGTATAGTCGCTATATAGTATAACGGCATGTATGTATACTGGGATATAGTATAGAAAGGTAAGAAGTAGTATAGTACTGGTATAGTAGATAGTACTGGTATAGTAGTATAGTACTTGTAAAAGTAGATATATACTGTATATGTAGTAATAGTACTGGTATAGTAGTATAGTCTGGTATAGTAGTATAGAATGGTATAGTAGTATAGTATTAAGGTATTGTAGTAAATACTGAGGTGTAGTAACTGGTATAGTAGTTAGTACTGGTATAGAGATAAATAATGGTAGTAGTAGTATAAGTACTGGTTAGTAGTAGTTTTAGTACTTTGGAAAGTAGTAAGTACGGTTTGTAAATAGTATAGTACTTGGGATAGTAGTATATACTGGTAGTAAGAATAGTACTGGGAGTAGTAGATAGTACTGGTATTTGTAGTATAGAACTGGTATAGAGTATAGTTTTCTGGTTATAGTTAAAGTAGGTATAGTTTTGTATAGTACTGGGTTTGTAAAGCAGTGTAAAAGTACTGGTATAGAATATTTTGGTATAGTAGTATAGAAATGGTATAGTAGTATAGTACTGGTAGTAATATAGTACTGTATAGTAGTATAGTACTGGTATAGTAGTATAGGATATAGGTATAGTAGTAATAGGGATAGATTACTGGTTTTAGTAGTATAATAAAGGATAGTAGTATAGTCTGGTAATAGTAAAATACTAGATGTAGTTAGTAAATGGATAGTAGTTACTGTAGTAGTAGTATAGTACTGGATAAAATAGTATATACTGGTATAGTATATAGTACTGGTTTATAAGTAGTGAAAATTTTTGGGAAGTAGTATAGAAAGGTATAGTAGTATAGTACTAGGTTATAGTATATAGTACTGGTATAGGTAGTAGTTTGTAAGTACTGGTAAGTATTAGTACTGGTATAGTAGTAAGGACTGTAAATAGTAGTATAGACTGGTATAGTTAGTATAGTACTGGAAAGGTGTAAGTACTGGTAGTAGTTAAATATATACAGGTAATATAGTATAGTACTGGAAGTAGTAGTATATAAGTACTGGTTTGTTTAGTAAGTAATAGTACTGGGATAGTAGTATAGACTGGTAATAGAGTATAAATACTGGTATGTAGTATAGTACTGGTATAGTAGTATAGTACTGTTATAGTATTGGCAGTAGATATAACAGGTAAGTAGCCATTATTGGTATGTAAATAGAACTGGAATAGAAATATAGTACTGGTAGTAGAAGTATGTAAGGGATAGAAGGTAGAAAGTACGTAAAGAGTTAGAACTTAGAAATCTGGTAAGTAGTATAGTCTGGTAATATAAGTTTAAAAATACTGGGAAAGGGTGTTGGATGTGTATTTTAATGTGGTAGTATATATCTGTATATATATATCATTGTATATAGTCTGGGTTTTTTAAAAGTACTGGGAAATTTAAATACGGAAAAAGGTTTAAGTCTGGGTTTTTAAATTTGGGGATGTAAGTTTTAGTATATAGTAATGGTATTTGTACTGGAAAGTAGATAGTACTGGATAGAG
>NW_026474806.1:0-84598 GCF_026875155.1 Cherax quadricarinatus
CAAAATTCCAGAATAATAAATTAGAGAACGGATGATAATAAAACTATGCACGATTCAGTAACTAGTGACACGGTCCTCGCCTATAGAGAAACTAAACCTAACAAATCCCCAGGCCCTGATAAAATGTTTGCAAGGGTGTTAAAGGAATGTAAAGAGGAACTTTGCAAACCTTTGGCTAATCTTTTTAACATATCACTACAAACTGGCTTTGTCCCTGATAAGTGGAAAATGGCAAATGAAATTTACCTATTTACAAGACAGGTGACAGGTCCTTAGCTTCGAACTATAGACTAATAACCCTTACCATAGTGGGAAAATTTATGGAATCAATAATTGCCGAGGTAATTCGTAGCCATCTTGATAGGCATAAATTGATAAATGAATCTCCCCACGGTCTTACTAAGGGCAGTTCTTGTCTTACGAATTTACTAACTTTTTTTGCTAAGGTGTTTGAGGAGGTAGATCATGGTTTAATGAATATGATTACTGTGTATTTGGACTTCAGTAGGCTTTCGATAGAGTTCCACATCCGAGACTTTTGAGGAAACTTAAGGCACACGGAATAGGAGGAATTTTTTTTTCCTGGATAGAGGTGTGGACGAAAAAATAGGCAAGTAGAGTTTGATAAATGGGGAGAAATCATAATGGGGGGCATGTCACAAGCGGTGTTCCACAGGGGTCAGTGTTGGGCCCCTTGTTGTTTACAATTTACATAAACTAGAGAATAAATAGCGACATATGCAAATTTGTGATGCCCACCAAAATAGGCCGTTCAGTTTATTCTACTGAGGACATTAGGCACTCCTGTTGATTTGAATAGACTGATGCAGTGGTCGAAGAAGTGGCAGATGCAGTTTAATATAGACAAATGCAAAGTGCTAAATGTTGGACAGGACAAAAAACTATGCCACCTATGAAGTAAATAGTGTAGATCTTAATACTTTCTGATTGCGAAAAGGATTTAGGAGTTCTGGTTAGCATTAATCTGAAACCAAGACAAACAGTGCATAAGTGTTTGCAATAAAGCTAACAGAATCCCTTTGGGTTATATCAAGAAGTTTTAAAAAAATGAAGTCCTCAGGTTGTTCTTCAAACTCTATATATCCTTGGTTAGGTCTCATTTAGATATGCTGCACAGTTTGGTACCATATTACAGAGTAGGTACAAATGCACTGGAAAAGATACAGAGGGGGGATGATAAAGTTGATCCCATGTATCAGAAATCTTCCCTATGAGGATAGACTGAGGGTCCCGAATCTGCACTGTCTAGAAAGGAGTTGAATTAGGGGGGGGTATGATTAAGGGTGTATAAATGGGAAAACATGAATAAATAAAAGGGGGTGTAAATATTGTGCTGAAAATATCCAGTCATGACAGGACTTCGCAGCAATGGCTTTAAGTTGGAAAGTTCAGATTCAGGAAGGATATTAGATAGCACTGGTTGGTAATAGAGTTGTGAGATGAGTGAAACAAACTCCCGAGTACAGTTATTGAAACTAAACGTTGTGTAGTTTAAAAATTGGTGGGATAAATCATGAGTGGGTGTGGTGTTGTGAGTTGCCCTCATCTAGATTGGGCTACCAGGTATGGATGCGTGCTCCTTCCTTATTATGTGGAAGTGGACCTGCACTTAGGTGGTTCATTGTTCTAAGCCGAGGGAAGTGCATAGGACTACTTCGCATGTGTCAGTAGGCCGTTCCTACTGTATGGGTAGGGCCTAAGTGATTGCATGTAAGTGAAACAGTATTCACATAAGGTTAAATGGTTTTTGTTGTATTTGATTGGAAAATGCATATTTAGGGTAGAAAGTCGAGCAATGTGACAGGTGTTCAAATGTTTGGAATAGTTTGGGAGGTTACGAAAAGTAGTTAAGAAGTTTTTGCGTCTGCAATGAGGCTCTACGTTTGTGTATTTTAGGAGAGAGGGTAGAATTATTTCCATAAAAAGTAGCCTTAGACACTTATGTGCGGATCTCCATCCATGGTTCTTTCTTATATTTGTAGAAGGGGTTGTAAGAGAAGTTAATGATCAGGTGTGGCTTAGAGGTGTCGCGATTATAATGATAAAGATCAACAGAAAGCCGACGATATTCTGCTGTTGAAGTTTCTGAAGAGAAGTTGGAGTATCTAAAAAAACAGGTTTGTTAACGACATTGGGGAGGATATATAAAAGAAGGGAATTTTATTGTAAACATTGAGGAAATAGCAAAGGTGATAAAGTTAACAAAAAAAAAAAAAAGGTAATGAAAGTTAGATTTCAACAGAAGGCGTCTATGGAAGAAGGGTGAGAATGTAGAATTGTACGAAGGGGAAAAATGGTGGAGTGTGGACGAGGAGTCTGTGGAGAAAAGAACTTTATACATGAAGTGCAAAAAAGGGAAATGTTTGAAAGTAGAGTGGGTTACAAGCTCGTATATGGATTTAAATTTGAGTGGTGAATGTTGCACAAGGAGGGAGGGTGAAGGCAGTGACTGTGGATATCGGTGGTGTGGATATTAGCAGAGACATCACATAGCTAACATGTTTTCAGGAGTTGCGGGTTTTAAAAGTATTATACTGAGGGTCAGAAGAGGTGTGTTGAGATGGTTCGGACATTTAGGATAGGGTGAAAACCAAAAGAAGCATTGGTGGGTGTGATAAAGCTGTAACGAAATTTAGAAGGAAAGGCGGAGTGCGGGTCTTGCTAGAAAAGGTGGGCAGGGCGGGTAGAGGATGTTTTATGTGTATGTTGGGGGGGAATTCCACAAGTGATATGAGTGTGTTTAGAACGTGAGTGGGAGGCAAAGGGTTTTTAATACTTGACGATGCAGTTGAGGTGTGAAATTTAAATATCTCTCTTAATTTTTTGCATAGTATGTAATCTTTATTACGGATCTTGTTAGCACACTCAATAGGCTGCCTACCAACCAGCGAACCTGATACTAAGGATCGGCCGATCTTTATATGGCCTATCTATCGATCCAGTATGTAGGTTTCAGCCAGTCATACTTGGCGATCTGGCAATTGTGAAGGTGACGTCGGATACAACTCACATTCTCACCGTTTGTCATCTTCTCCATCGTGAGCTGGTTGAGCTCGTGTCTGACTTTCTATTGGCTTCAATTCTGCCTGATTACCCCGTGGCATGCACTATTACTATTGCCTGTACATAGTGTATATAGTGTACATACTTCTGTGTAATACTGGTGAAAGATTATTTAATTCAAAGTTTTTCTGCTGTGTTTATTATTGCTCCCTTTGCACCCAGGAATACACAGACTTTGAATACCTGGGTTGTTACTGTCCGAGAACTGGAGCTGGACTTAGAGCAGGGAGTTAGCTTTGAGTTGATGTTGGATCAGGAAGTTATCGTATATTACCTGTGCTATCTGGCATTGCATTCAGCTTTGCCAATGCTTCAGGTATTTGTGTGTCTGGCTGCTATTGTGTGATCATGACATATTGCTGTTGTTGCGGGTCAACTTGCATTCGCTTCACTTATGGTCTGCCTTTCTATTGTGTGAGTATTCGCAGTTGGTTTTGCTATTGTGTGTAAAGCCTTGCTATTGTATTGTGCGTGTTCTGCTTTTGGCTTTGTTGTGTGGCACTCTTGCTATCGTGTGAGTATATATCTCTGCTGTGTACAGTGCTAGCAGAAGCGTGTTTTTACAGAGGTCAAATGGGTCAAATGCCGCCTAGGACGGGACGACGGCTAGTGTCTTCAATTTCACTCGTTGAAACTTGGCTAATTTTCTGTACAGCGTTGTGGCGAATGGGGAAAACATCTATACCCATTGGCATTGATTTACAAAAGGGGGGGGGGCACTCTCACTGCTGCGCATCTCCGTTAATCTTATAAGTGTCAAATTTCCGAAAGAAGAGATGGCATACCGGACTGCTCCCTCTACCGGAATACCAAGGGTCATAAATCCCTGCTGTCATTGTTCTGGCATCGCATTTTGTGCGTGCAGGAAGGCTGCGCAGTAGCTCCTGATACAGCTGGTTACTGCGCAGTTTTCCTGTTTTGTGCATACACACATGGCGGATCGCTTGCTAAGCGGTGTGAGCACTGTTTGTGCTGGATCTGGTTGCGTGCTACGCTTACAGGAACAAACCATGCTCGGTGTTACTGCATTCCATCATCAAGTGAGGTATATGGAATTCCGACGAACCTACAGATTATATGGAGTAGGCAGTAAATTGGTGTGTCAGTGAATTTCATCAAGTTTAAAAGGACGCAGGATTCTACACAAGCTTAGTCAACAAAATCAAGTGAAGAGGCTGGCGTGAAACATTATGGTGGAAGTCTGGATTTAACTCTTTGTGTCCAGTTTATGTGACGGGGGTTTGAAGGTACGAAACGTGCCTTTTGAGCAACGGAGCATGATTTGGTGACGGCGGTTTGTTTAACAGCTATGGGAAAATCCACTCAGCAGTGCTTGGGGTTGTGGCAAAAATGGACTTATGAGGGGTTACCTGAAGGATCCATTTTCGCTTAAAATGACGTTGAGGCAGCATTCCTTACATAACGTATTTATGGGGTCTTCCGAAACGCAGGTCTACAGTGTACTACTCAGGGCAGCGGAAGATTGCAGATTATGTGGTTCTTTGACATATGGCGGCCACAATGCTATTAAACAAGCTGGAAGGAAGGGAAAAAGGTACAAGTGATTCTTACATCACGAAGATATGATACGGGGTGTCGGAGGAAGGAGGTAAGGCCAAACAAGGATTCCTTGCCGATTGGATGGGACGATGTGGATAGGGCTGAGGGCGACTTTGGAGGACAAGTGCTACCCATTAAATTTTGTTGATAAGGGGACAGACGGACATCGACGGCTGTTGAGGAAGGTACGGGCCAAACAGGCATGGCTTGATGGGGACAGTACTTAGTTCCTTTTTGCATGACGTTGAGGAGGACAGGGGTGGGGGAATATGAAGGGTGTAACTGGTGGCCAGGAAAAAACCTCCTGTGCAGCAGGATCAAGAGGTTGGAATTCTGGATTTTGTGTGCACTAATGGTAATGTGCACAACGTTGTGGCAGAGGTCTATAGGCGGAATGAACAGGTGACGAGGTGTCGTGGGTGCGGACGGGGAAGTTCTCGTAAGTGAACTGCAGGAATCGTACTGAGATGGAACGTTTGTTTCTTACTCCAGGGACAAAGACAGGAGTAAAATATTGGAGAAAAGATGTATGTCATAAAGGGGATAAGAGGGAAGGGGTAATGTAGGGTTCATAGGTTCTAGGGATTAAGGAGGGATTGGGCGGGGTGTAATAAGCAAGCTGTCAAGAAGAGCCATTACATCAGGACGGTATAGGTGGGTGTGTGCCATGAAGGAAAGGGTAATCACCCACTTTTAAAATAATCAAGATAGTAACTGTAAATGTAATGGATTGAAGTATGAAGTGAATCGAGTATGGATGGAATGGTGTTTGTAGGAGATATAATGTGGAATGTATGCTTTATTTACAAGAACATAATTATATGATAGGCTGTGCTTTGGCTATAAGGGTTATAAATTGTATTGTAAGTGGGTCTGTTAGGTTTAAAGGGAGGGAAGTGGCAGTGGCTGTGAAGGAAAATGTCCCCTTACGTATTATAAAGTGGGAAGAAGAGGGCGGGGGAGTGAGTGGTAGTGAGGGTGGTGGTGAGTGGGGAGCATCTAGAGTATGTTTCATTGGGGTTTATATGCCTGCACGAGAATATAATCAAGTAAAAGAGGAATTTGGAGGGGACGTTTTAAGTGTTATTTTTTATGGGGTTTATCCTCTAGTTACTGTAATAGGGGGGGAACTGGAAACTGTGTTATAAGGGGGCGGGGGAGTTGGAGCCATGGGGGGGCGGGTTGTGTATATACGGTTCGTTACGCAATGTTTTAAGGATGCAGGGGTGAGGGGACGTGGAGTTTCCTGTGGGGATTGGAGGAGTGGATTTATTACTATTTGTTAGGAGAAATTATTAAGCGAGGATTAGATAGGACTTATATTAACGGAGGCGTTGGGTAGGAGGGGTAAAAACATAGATGTAGGGTTTTCGATCATGGGCAAGTTGTGGTAGGCTAGATAGAACTGGTTTGGGAGGGAGTCGGTTAAACGGTATATTCAAGTTTCTGGAAGTTAAATGCGTGGTTGGTGAGGAGTAGCGTGGTGAATTGCAGAGTTTAGAGGACTGGTGGGGGAAATTGTGGTGGGCATGGGATGGGTAGGGAGTATTTTTGATTGGTGGGGTATTAATATAGGGCTAAATCCTGGTATCGCGGGGGTTTTATATATTTATAGGAAGGGTGGAGTGGCGAGGTGGGAGGTACGGTTTACAGAAATTATTTGAGAATCAAAGCAGCTCAAGGAGTGTTTGTTACGCAGAGATGGAGGGGAAGACTTTTGAAGGAAATATCAGGGCTAAGAGGGGTTTGGAATACTTAATGAAAGATTTGATTGTATTCAAGGGTAAAGGGCAGTATGGATGCCGTGCTTGCTATGGGAGATAAACGTTCGGGTGTGTGTTTAGAAGTTTTCGCATTAGACAACAGGAGTCCACTATAATACTTTTTAGAGGTTAGTGACGATTTGGAAGGTGATACTCAAGGGGCTAATGTTGGTGACAACTGAGGGAATAAGAATTTGGCGACTATGGTTTTAAAGGAATGGGAAAAAAGTAATGTGGGATAGTTAATTTAATGAAAGACGGAGGGGTGAGGTCTTGGGGAAAGGTGAGGGAGGACAGAGGGGGGGGATTGGAAGGAAATAATAAGTATGGAAGAAGTGAAAGAAGGCAGTGTTCAATTTTAATGGTAAGGGGAGAAAGCACGGCGAATTGATGGGCCTTTCCAATGATTTTTTATCAGAGTGCATTGAGGAAACCATAAATGTTTGTTTGGGGTCAGGTTTTGTTTGTATTGCCTGAAGGAAGGGAAAATTGGGAAAAGGTCACAGAGGGGTCGGGTGTCGGTCGTGTCTGCTTGTAAAGAAAAATAAGCGAAGGCGGGGAACACTGAGCTAGTATCTAGGGCCATTTCTTTATTGTCGTACAGATTATAAGATTTTGCGATGATTTCTAGGGAACAGGATGAAGAAAGGTAATAGGTGGCTTATGGTGCACAAGGGTACAGTTGGGAATTCCGGGTAGTAGTTATGAGGGTCCATTGGACATGTCGTTTACGGGAATTTTTGCCAGGGTTGTAAGAGTGGTGGAATTTTGGGTCATTGATTGGGAGACTGCTTATGACGTGTGGAATAGAGAAGTAGTACATGGTTGACCTCTTTAGGCTATTGGGTTTTGCCGGGAGGGAAATAGTTATAATGGGTGAAACCTTGTAGCAGAAGCTACGATTCAGGTGCAACATTGCAAATTAATGGTAGGTTGGGTAGCGTGTTGAAAATGGAGAGAAAGGTTTGAGACAAGGGTGTCCCTATGTCTCAAAATTCTGATTTGCATGTATGCAACACCCGTTTTATGGAAATGGTGAGGTAGCAACAACGTTCAGGAAGGAGGGTAAGGGGTTTCACAGAGGTAGTTGGTTATGTAGATGACAACAACAAATTCTGAATCTTGAAGTCGAAGGTTTGCGAAAGGTGGAGGAGAGTAATGAGGTTTTTTGGAGAGGGGTCAGGCATGCGTCGTCAACAGAGCTAAATCGAAATTATTAGAGTAGGAGATTGGGTGGGGGTTGAATGGGGGTGGAGTTTGGATGGGATGTGACTGAACAGCTGTAAATTTGTGGGTGTATCTTTTTGCAGCATGAGCAAGAGGCTTAGACGGAGGAATTACGGAATTAGTGGGAGAGAATGTTGTACTACCGGATTAGGAATCTAAGAGCGAAGGATGTTACTCTAATGCAAAGGGCAATAATAATAAATCATTGGTTTTATAGTATGGTGTGGAACGTGGCAGTGGTGTATCCTTTACGGGGAACAGGAGATAAAGGAGTTACAGAGAAGGGTGCTTAGTTATATATGGGGTTTTGGACGAGCATGGCTAAGTTAGTAAAGAGGTGGTTTCGTCGAATGGGCGCCGAGGGGGAGTAGGGCTTTTGATGCTAGGGCCGAGGTTAAGGCAATGTATGGTTAAACAAAAGTACGTACGGGAGGGGGGGGGGTAAAAGGGAGTGAGGGGTTGGGGGGGGGTGATGAGGATGTACGTCGTTGGTGGGGAGGAATGGAATTGTTGGAATGTGAGAATATGATTAAGGGTCATGTTAGTAATAGGTTGAGGTCTTAAAAAGCTCAAGGTGGGAAGGTTAGTAGAGATGAGTAGGAACAACAGAAGTGTATGCAAGGGGTGGCGGTATAACCCTTTGTATGATTGGGGTAGATTTGGCATGATTTTCAGAAACTTAAATAAATGCCTAGGGTTTAAGGGAGTTTAGTTTATAGGTTCTGTAATGCGGGATTTTAGCGTCAAAGCAGGCTTAGTGTGTGATGTGTTTGGTATCAGGAGGCGATATGCGAACATGTGTGGAATCGGAAACAGCTTTTCATGCTGTATATTTTTGTTGGAGTTGGGGGCAGGTAAGGGTGGTGGCTGGCTAGAGTTTTCAAGTTATTGGGTCGGGGCATTTGTAGAGGCCTCCCATGCGTGGACCCTAACTTTAGAGGTAAGAGGGGTTTGTCTGAGGTTGTTAAAAGAGCCATTCTGTCATGTTGACCGAATTCTTGTTTTATTCCTGGGGCTTTGAAGGAAAAAAGCGAGGGGGATTAGGGTCTAGGGCAATTGCGCAGGAATTATTTATCGCACAGTTTGCAGAAATATAACTCATTTTTGGAACTGTTGGGCGACTGCGTTCCCGGTGGCATATAAGAAATATAACGGTAAGGGGGACTCAGTTTATAATTTCGGCTACTTATGTTATTTTTATAAAGGGACCATTTTCCTTGTCTAGGACGAAGTTTTGCCATAATGAAGGATATACGTAATTGTGGTAGGTTTGATGAGGTTTGCTATGGGAAGGGGAGTGACATGTCAGATGTGGTGAAAACTGGAGAGTTTTCTTGTCGTGTGATGTTTTAGTTTTACATGGGTTGAAAGGACAAGAGGTCATTCGATGATCATAGTTTTATAATAAAGGTAATTGATCTTTGTCGTGAGACAACTACAAGAAGGAACATCAAAGCTATTGTTAACACAATGATATTTTTAATGTGCTATTGTAACATGAGTGTGTATATTTGTTATTTTAATAGTGTTTAGTTTCTCTGTGGGTATGGTGTGAAATGGCTTATTTTGTCACATTTATTATATTGTAATTTATTATATTGAATTATGTCCTTGGTTGTTTAACGTTTATTATCAATACTAATGATGGTGGTAACGCATTGGATTATTTGGAGTATGTCTTTTGGTTTATAAAGTTTATATATAATGGTAAATAAGTGGACATTTCTTTGGATTATATTGTCTTTTGTGTTATAAGGGACTGGCTGTTAGTGTTGATATACATAAACGCACCTGTTTGTTTTTCCCCAGGTGAGGTTGGGTGGTTTTAGTTACATGTATGTTGTGTGTGATGGTTGGAGGCATTTTGGAGGGGGAATCAAAGCATTATAGTTGAGTGTGTGCTGGATAAGAGAAGTGGAGTTTTGTTTGATTTTATTATTTAATGGATAAATGTTCTCTTTGTTTATGTAATCTAATCTATAGCACAAATGTATGTTGTGTATTGGTTTTTTAAAATTAATAAAAAAAAAAAAAAAAAAATCCCTGCTGACTGGTTCATGCATAGCAGGAAAAAAAACAACACCTGTGTAAACTGCCAGTCTCAGAAAATGGGGTTGTATCTGAAGGTGAGTAAGTTGTTCATTGGGCGCTTGAGATGGCATAAATATCTTGAGCAATCCAGGGAAAAGCGGGCATTGTGCCAAAGAACAGTTTTATAGAGAATGAGGAGGAGGCAGTTTACTCAGGTGTAAATGAGCATTTCAGTTTGCATAAACAAAGCGGTACGTTGGTTCCTCGTTTACATTGAAGCTGTGCCCCCTTTAATTATTTTTACGAAGCATTCGAAACCAGGCTTCGAGCTTTGAGGTGGCCTGAACACAACATTGTTTGGAAAGTCTTCAAGAATTTACATGAGTGTTAAATGATTACTGATTTCACCACGTATATTATCAGGTAGTGAAGGTCACGTTCTTGTTGCTTAGCAATGTATTCTGCGAACCAGTATAGAAAATAGTTTCAAGATAGACGTTTGCCTGGGTCAGGGCTATGTTGACTTTGTAGAGAGCCCTGATCAAGCTTCATCAGTTGGTACACTCAATGCAAGTGGTGTCGCATATTTCGTCGAATTTGGTTCAGTTTACTATTCGTGGGTAAACCTGCTCGACACAGAGTTCGAGTCTATCTCGGAGGATCACGTGTTGGACTACTGCATTGGAGGCTGCCAGGTGGTTGATACTTTTGAAAACCAAACCGCATCTTTGACACGAGTGGTACCATCTCTTTTTTTCAACAGCCCTGGCATGGACAAGGTGGAACGTCAACAAAAAGTTCATGAATGGTGAGTGAAAGTGCGTGCAGGAAGGAGAACGTCGATGTCATCCAGGTAAGTCACCTGGTGTGCCATGGTTACTCAACTTATGGTACAACTTGCGTGAGCGACATATCACTCAAAACATGGTTTGTTGTTCAAAAAACAGTACCCAGAGAGGCACCGTCACAACGTCAACAGGGAGCTAAGGTCAAGAATGTCACTTTGTCTTTCATTGTAAATAATGTAAGGCCCATATTCAACTAAATGCCCAAATAAAAACCCAACCATTAGGAAAATTTTTTATTGTTATGTCACTGAAACTAGTAAAGAAAAGGGATGACCCATATTATGGCATGTGTCCAAATATCTTCAGGAAAATTCAAAATTATTATAAGTCGTCAAATATCATTTCAGGTAAATTCAAATTCTAATAAGTAGACATAAGGGAGTACTTACCCTAGTCACTGAACATCACCTCATCATTAACATTCCTCTGGTTTTTTAGAAGCTTTTGGAGAAAGCAGTGTTTTCTGTCCCCTTACATATAATATACTTCTTAAGTAGGTATATTACACTGGACTATTTGACTGTAGGTGTATCTGATGGGTTTTTCCTATGAATGATGCCGTGTTATTTACTGGGTAATTACGTTACCAGTTCTGTGCATGTCCAGAACCATATATGTTTGTTTGTTCTACGATGTTGGGCCACAACTCGGGCAAAATACCAAGGATCTCTGATGAGAATGCTAACCTATCCTTGGACGACTATGCGCTCGGAATAGCCAATTTGTTTTTACCAAGGAAAAGCTGAACAAGACCCTAGTAAATTTAGTGGAACAGACCAGATCTGTCCTTTCTATGCCAGGTTGCCTGAATGCAGATGTCTCTGTTTCCTGCCGAGGGACGTGTCCTTTCTAGAAAAACAACGTGAAGCATTTATTAATTTTGCTTTTCAGGCAGGCCTTGGGTAAATCATTCTCAGATCACTAGTCAATTACAAATTAAAAAGGAATAACTTAATCTGCTCTGAAACTGGTAAGGACATGAGGGAAGACAACAGTCAGACAAGTTGTAGTTCCATAAAAAGTTAAAAACACTCCATAGGCTGCCATCTCCAGCCAGCAAACGAGATACAAGGATTAACGATCTAACCAGGGCCCATCGTCAGTTAGTATGTAGGTTCAGCCAATCCTTATTGTGGATTTGGCAATTGTGAAGGTGACGTCTCACCACTTCACATTTCACCCTTGTCATTTCCATTCAGAGAGCTGGTTGACACCTGTGGTCTAGCATTCCTATTTTGTACCCCAAATCCCATCAACCCTATTCATCCACCACACACAAAAATACACTATACACACAATACCCAACAACATAACACAAAATTATACTTCAACACCAACCCCTAAAAACATCATAACCAAACCCCCCCTTCACCCCCTCCCAATCTACCATTTAATACCACACCAAACCACCCAATTCCCCAATTACAACATTATCCCCACCCTATCTCACTCAAAATCAAAATTCCATCACCTCATTTTAAAACCATCACAACCAACATTCTATAAACAACACCACCACACTCACCAAAACCAATTAGACCCATTAAATAAACAAAAAAATACCCCACAATTCCAACCAACCCCCACACCTCACCACAACACCAAATAACAACAAAAATTCCCATACTACATCAACAAACCACAAAAATAATTCCAAACACACTCTTCCTCCACCCCACACAAACACTATCTAACCACTGTCACTAACAATATTTCACCCTCATTAATTTTTAACATTATATATACATCCACTATTCATACGGAATGCACTCTTGACGCCTCGCACATGGTTATGGACATATCAGAGCCATTCTCCTGCTGCAGGTAATAAACGTCCGTAAACTTTTTTCACCAAGGGACATTGTACCAAGCCCCACTGTTCCCTAGGCATTTTAGAATGTTTCCTAAGAAAACCAGTGTTGAACATTTCAAGATGATCGTTTGAGGTCTTATCGTGGTGCTACGAGGAAGGAAAAAAATAGAAAGGAGATACAATTCTGACAACTAGTCAAAAGGTTCCCTCACCAGAAAACAACTGCCAGATAACTTCTCTCCATGGGTCCGGGAGCAGTAGCCCTTTGTGAACCACTAACCTAAATTTTGAAAATGTCATTTGTTACAGAGAAAGTGACTGACGTGTTGAAGACGGCAGATATGATTCCAGTAGTACAGAAAGGGGACAGACATGCAGCATGAATTAAATGTCAGTGTCACTTATGTAAATATTTTGGAAAGGATAATCAGAAGAACAGTGTTGGAACATCATGAAAAGAATGGATTCATAAATATCAGTCAGCACAGTTTTTGAGAGCCAAATACTGTTAGAAACTTTATGAAGTTCTGTGAAATGGTTATGAGAAACTGAGACAAAAAGAATAGAGAGGTATGGTTGTTGAACTGGTTAAGGTGCGTTCCATAAGGATCAGTACTTGGTCCTTCACTATATGTGTTAGAAGCAGATGACATGACACAAGATACATAGTTATATTAATCATTGTTCACTGATGATGTGAATCTAATGAGAAAGATATAAAACAGAAGAGAAGCAAGAAAATGCACGGTCACAAAATACAATAAATAAGACGCATACACTCATGCACAAACACCAACAGCCAAGCCCACTTATTCACATTAAATACATTTCAACAACACATGCATATCCTTAACACACACACACTCACAAAAACAAATATCTTTATAAAGAGAAAGTCGGTAAAATGCACATCAACAATGTTATATCTGCTGCATATATATTAACAGCAAATTTAAACGCATATAAATTTGTATAAGTTCGTACCTGTTAGTGCTAGGGGTCTTGACAGTGTTGCTGGTGGTTGTGGTCTTCCTTGTTTTGGTAAATATATAGATGCAGTAGTGCAGTTGGTGGTAGAAGTTGTGGAGAGCTAGTAGTCGCGGTTATGAATAAGGTGAGGCAACCAGTGATAGTTTAGTGAATCTTTACTAATTTAACTTTGGGGAGCACTTACAAAAGACGAAAGATTCACGTGATTACAAATCAACAGTAACCCAGTCAGCTCACATCCTACTAAGAGGGAAATAATGATAAGGAATTACCCGCCCAGCCTCTTCAAGCTTAAATACTTCTTTATCTGGAGAAAAAATAATTGAGTCAATTTTCATTTTTTAAGGGAGAAATCTTTGAGAAATTTTGTTAGGAACTTTATAAGCGAACCGTAAAATTAAACCCATTATGATCATATCAGCAAGAAAATGAGCCAAAGTTAATAGACCGTCTTATGGTGGACCTGCCATGTTGCTGTAGGCACTGATGGTGTTGTTGTTGCTCCAGGTTATAAGAATATAACATGAGAAACAAGGAACACTACGGCAGGCCTACTGGCCCATACAAGGCAGGTCCTCCTCAAAAGAACTGAATGAATTTATTGTTCTGATGCTTGTGATGTTGTCACTGAAGTAATTGTTGTCACTGAGGATGATGTTGAAGGTTCTGGTGATGTTGTATGCTTTAATGATGATGTTGGTTACGATAGTGTAGATACTGTCCCTGCTGTATCTGTCTGTCCAGATTATTTTGTTAGGTAAAAGAACACAGATGCAACTAATGTGTCATTATAATATGGCAACCTTTCGGTCTCCAGATTTCACAAAGCACGTGGAGAGCGAAACGTTTCAACAGTAAAAAATGACACATTAGTTGCATTTGCAATTGATAATTGATAATTCTCCAAGTATTACCCAGGAAATTTTGCTTGTCCTGATGAAGAATTTCTTGTTCTGATGAGGAATTCGTTGTCCTTATGATGTTGTCATTGATGAAGCTGTTGTTGTTGTTGTTGTTGTTTTACGTGATGATAATCTTACTCTCACTGATAAATATATTTTTGTTGTCCCTAATGACGACGATGTTGTTATCACTGAAGAATAAAGTGTTGCTGTCTGTGAGGGAAAAGTAGGTGTAAGTGGGGTTAAGGTTGTTCGGGCAACCAGGAAACATTAGTTACGTCGCGTGCACCCCCCCCCTCCTCTCTGGCGGGCTGGGGCGAAACTAATTCCTGGTGTCCGATTTGTTAGTTTCTACTCCTGGTAATATTGACCTTACCTGGTGTGGGTTGAAGTTTGGAGAGTCACTTCACCTCCACTCTTCTCCTAATCAGGTAGGGTGATATACCAGGAGTATCACTGTTTGTTTCTTTATTTTGTTTGCTGGTTACCAGTAATGATTTTGGCATTTATCATTCTTTTCAATTCTTAAATGTTATATTATCATAACTATGGGTAACCAGTTTATTTTCTCTTATTTACCAGCTCTGTTCCTGGCGTGGTCTTCCAGGATAGACGCCAGATAAAGGAGCAAGACGTGTTAATAATATTATTAACAATATTCTACTACTACCGGCCCTTACCTATTCTACTTGTGCTCCATCCAAGTGGTAGGAGATTCCAGAACATCGGATTGTTACCATCTGCCCCAGGATAACCCACATAAATAACATCAGAGGAACTATCCAGGGCCATACCTACTCCTGCCCAACTAAAAGAAACTGAAGGCCAATTTTTTTTATTATATTTAAATTTTAAGTAAAATTCTCAAAAATCATTATTCTCATTTTTCCTAAGTTATTTCTTTATTTATTTATTTTTCCATTAATTTCTTTTGTTCAGTTGGAAGGCGTTCCACTGACACTGTCCCTGA
Organism: Cherax quadricarinatus; assembly: GCF_026875155.1. Classification (NCBI taxonomy): domain Eukaryota; kingdom Metazoa; phylum Arthropoda; class Malacostraca; order Decapoda; family Parastacidae; genus Cherax; species Cherax quadricarinatus. The sequence goes on from NW_026474806.1 coordinate 15,189, forward strand.
TGATGATGTTGTACCTGTCCTTGATATGATATTGTTTTCCCTGCTGTAATTCATGTTACTGTTGATGCCTGTGATGATGATGTCGCTGGTTCTTATTATTTTTTATGGTCTTGATGATGATGTTTGTCCTGGCGATGGTTCATTGGTAAGCACAAAGAAAGCCAATAGAGCGCTACATGAGACGAACAACCAATAGGAGAGTGCTCATGTGTAAGAAATTCCTCGTATAGCCTGTTATAGAATATATGTGGGAGAGGCTACGGAAAACCTAACAACATACTTAAAGGAACATAAGTACTCCTCCAAGACTTGAAGAATGCATGAGTGCAACAACTAACTCTCACAACTATTTACTGTAGTGGTGGCAAAGATGAGAGAAAAATGCTTAGAAACTTCTCTATTTCAGCATCCAATTCCGCTGTGCAAAACCAGAAATATTTCGAATTAGCAATATAGTGAGTAAACAAAGCCTTTAGTTAGGACTGACCCCCGTTAATTAGTAAGACTAAGTTGCAACACTGGGAATCTTTATTGACGAAACGTTTCGCCTGCATTGCAGGCTTTATCAGTCGAATACAGAAATGAATCAAAATCCTGAAGACATCAGCGTGAAGTGCAAGCGGAACGTCCCGTCATTAATGATTCTTCCCCCCTCAAGGAAGGTTCCTTGATGTTGGTGAGGGGCTCTTGATTTAGGGAATTGGATCTGTGCTCCAGTTCCCCGAATTAAGCCTGAATGCCTTCCACATTCCCCCCCCCCCAGGCGCTGTATAATCCTCCGGGTTTAGCGCTTCCCCCTTGATTATAATAATAATAATAATTAATGATTCTTCACTGGTAGGGCCCCAGTGGCTCCACTGCCATACTTTTTGTACAGTTCAACCAGCCAATCACGTGGAAGCCGGCTACTTCAGAGAAGATGACGTCACTTCAGCTTACCTGGCTGAGTGGCAAACTTATGCTGTGATTGGTCGTAACTGCTACTGCTTTGAGTGGCTCTGATTTGGAACATTCTAATCTGCAGTATTCATTTTGTCTGCATCGCTATTGGGCCGTGCAGACCTCCTGCGCAAACGCTCTTCAGTTCCCTGACAGCAGTAGTGTGAGGTGGTGCTGGTCGCGCCTCTGTCGTCAGACCAGGAGAACTACTATTAGTCAACATGGCGTGCAGTTACAGACGCAGGATTAACACTGTGGGTGTTTGAACTTCTCAGTGGGGCAATAACGCCAGCCTCAGCCCAGGTATTACTACCTAAAATAATCAGAGACACGTATGGCATTCAGGATGGAGAGTTGTACGGCGTAGCATTGAACGGAGCCGTAATTTTTTTTGTGAACTGCTCTCAGCAAGGGTTTTACGAGTCGTTGGTCAACCGTTTTCAGGACGTAAGTCTTGATGCAACACCAGCTGTGCGTGTGAGGATGACGATGTATCCAGACATTATACATGGATTAAATTGCGTAATGTCCCCTTTGAGGCGGATGAGGCAGATATCAGAAACGTATTTGAGGAATACGGAACTGTTCATTTGGCCCAGAAATGGTAAGTGGGTGTCGGGGTGCCTACACGGGTATGGCCGAGGGCACTTTTAACCTAAAAATGTCATTGCGACACCCCATACCGTCTTAAACGTGTACCTAAAGGAATTCAGGACACAGGTCAGGGTGTCATTACGCGGGGAAAAGGGCCCGTACCTGCCGACTAATGTGGGGAATATGATACTAGCGGCGGAGTGTGGGAAGCGGAACGAGTCCTGGCCCAGAGGCGGAGACATCCGCTTCTACACCAGGGGAAGCAGGTGTTGATCAACGACTTTGAAGGAGGCCGTGGTCGTCTATGGAGCGGATAGTGGATGAGGCGTATAAGGCTGGGGGAGAGGGGTGAGGCCCTTGACCAGTTACCTGGTCCAGACACACTTCCAGTGGATCGAGGTTGAGCAAAAGTACAGGAGGAATTGTTGGAATTGAGGAGGATTACCCCCGAGGTTTTGAAGCCTTGTCACCGCCTGAGGAGGTGGTGTCCTGGAGGGTAGTAGAAGATGAGGTGAAGGCTGTGGGGGCATCAACAACAGAACTATTCGACGAAGGGAAAGGGTGACAGCGTGACTGAGGTGTCCCCGAGATCTTTGTCACTGTGTACAGTGGAGGTAGAGGTACATGTGAGGCATCCCCAGACCAAGCCATGGAGGATGCGCCTGTCACAAGAAGAGAGCCGCTGCATCGGATTCAGATGATGTCCTAACGCCGGCGCAGAGGACTGGAAGAAAATTTATGGGCAGAAGGTGAAGGTAGTGGTGGCCAATGACAGGAGGCACCAAAAGAAGGGGGGGGGGGAAAGAGAGGGAAGTGGGGCAGGTGACAAGTGGTCCCACACGTTCTGGTGGCCAGGGAAAGAGTGAAGAGAGGAGGCAGGGGGGGAAAAACTCTAATAGGCCCCCGGGTTTTGTATGACAGTAAACGTTAATGGTTTGTGTAATAGTGTAAAGAGAGAATGGTTTCGAGAGTTTCTGAAAAAATTTAGAGTGGATGTTGTGTTCCTACAGGAGCACAATTTTAAGGGGGGTTTAGGGTGTTTGGAGATGGAGGGGTTTCAGGTGGTAACCCTGCCATCTCCCCGTTTAAAAGGGGGGGTGGGTATCTTAATTGGGAGGCGACCCCGTTTGTTTTGCAGAGAAGTGAGGGGGGGGAGGGGAAGGGTGTTGCGCGTAGATGGTTTGTGGATGGGAAAAACGTGTGGCTTTTATTAGTGTATATGCGCCTGCAGAGAATAATGTACAGGTGAAGCAGGAGTTTGTGTGCGAGGACCTTGTGTTTTTTTTTCGTGCATTACCGGAGGTGGCAATAGTAGGAGGTGATTGGAACTGCGTCATTAGGAGGGCTGATGTGGAACCAAAAGGGCAGGTTATGTGTCGGTGGCCCTACGAAAATTTATGAGGGATATTAGGTTAAGAGACGCATTCGAGGGGGGGGCGTGGGAGACAGAGCATACATTTGTTAGGAGAGGGTATGCAGCGAGGTTAGATAGAGTGTATCTTTCTCACGGGGTTGTAGTGAGAGCTTTCAAAACTGTTGAAGTTGCATGGTCAGTCATAGAGCAGTTTTGGTGGAGGTTGGGGGGGAGGCGCTTGCAGAAATATACAGGAGTTACTGGAAATTAAATATAAGTGCATTGAGTGTGAGGAGGGGTTTAGAGGGATTTTCTGTCCTATGGAAGGAGCTTAGTGAGGAGGAAACGGGGAGTGGAAGATGTCGTACAATGGTGGGATTGTGTTGCCAAGGAAAGGATTAGGAAATATTATGTGGGGGGGTGGGCAAACGTATAAATGTTTTTAAAAATATGGGCTTTCAAATTATCTGGAGGACAGGTTAAGGGCTTTTTATGGGAAGGGGGCTGTGAGGGGGCAACTATCCTATGGATGAAATTGTCGGGGGTCAGGGGAGACTGAGGGAGTTACAAAATGAGAGGTTTCAAGCGGTAAGGGTGCAGGCAGGGGTAGAGGAGGTGCTTTTGGGGTGACAAACCATCGGCGTGTGTGTTGCGACGTCAAAAACAAAGACAGCAGTTAAGCTATTCCGAGGTTAGAGTACACGAGATGGCGGGGGTTATAGAATGGGTCAGGAGATACTAACTACAAAAGGAATGTGTGTGTATGCGGATAAATGGTATGAAGGGTATTGGACAAGTGGGAAGGTGGAAATGTGGTTTTAGGGGAAGGTGTGTGAGTATGTGACGTGTAATTTAGGGAATAGGATAGAAAGGCTTTAGGGGGGGTAATAACAGAGGAGGAAATAGAGTTGGCTTTAAAGGGGGAAAATGAGGAAAGGCAAAGCACCGGGAATAGACGGTCTCCCGGCTGAATTTTATCTCCAACATTGGGAGGTGATAAGGGGTTTCATGGGTAGGTTATTTAATCAGATGAAGGAGAAGGGTGTGATGGGGGACAAGCAAGCAACACCCAGTTTTTAGTGTTGGTCCCGAAGGGTAAGGGGAGCACACCCTCAAAGGAGTACCGTGCCTTTATCCCTGTTAGTGCTGATTATAAGTTGTTCGCTAAAGTCTTGGGTAATAGGTCAAATGTGTGGTAGGGAGAGTGGTTTCGAAAACGCAGTATGGTTTGCCTGGAAGGTCGATGATTGAGGGTCATGGAATACTGAGAAGTTTTGTGGAGTCAAAAGGGGGGGGAGGGAGGGGCGGCGTTGTTGGCTTTAGACTGGCGGGGGGCCTATGACAGGGTGGAACGAGGAGCTTTGGGGAGCTATACTTAGGAGGCAGGGTTAGGGGGAAATGAAATAGTTAATTGGGTCCCACTTTTGTACAATGGTGCCAAGATGAGGGTACAGATTAATGGATGCTTGGGGGAGGGATTGTAATGGTAGGGGACTTAGGCAGGGGTGTCCCATGTCACAAATGTTGTTTGCGTGCATTCAGGACCCCTTCTATAGAATGGTTGAACGTTGTGTATGTGACACGAGTGGAGGTGGGGGGGGTGGGGTAGGGAAAGTGTGGCCGGGAATAATAGGATACGTAGACGATACAACAGTCCTGGTTCGGGAGGGGATGACGTTGGGTTTTTTTGGATGCTGTTGTGCAACAGTTCGGAAATGCAACAGGGATGCAGGTAAAAAGAGAGAAGTCAATGATCATGGGGTTGGGTGATTGGGTGGAGGGGGGGGGGAGATGTAACGTTGTGAGAAAAAAAACGGTTCTTTAAAAAATTTTTGGGTATCACCTATAAGGGTGATTTGGAAACTGCTCGGAGGAAAACTCGAAATAGATTAATGGAAAGGATTCAGGGGCGTCTGGTGCATTGCGCCTCATCTTGACTCTCGTGCAACGAGTGATTGTTAAAACGTATTATTGGGATAGTAAGGTTTGGCACGTAGCAGCCGTGTTCCCATTAACAGGGACGGCGATTGTGGGAATTTCTGAGACAGTGTTTAACTTTTTGTGGGGGTTCAAGGTGCGATTGGGTGAGGAGAAAAGGTTGTAATGGGTTTCCTGTGCGCCAGGGTGGGTTGGGTTGATGGGTCTGAGGAGGAGGATTAAATGTGTGTTTCTTAAATGGGAGGTTTTGCCGAAGGTGTGAGTGGAGGGCAGCTGGGAAAAGTACATGATAGGTTGGGTAAGTTGTATGGTGGTGTGGAGTTGAGGAATGTGAAACTATTTGAGGGCTTTTATGTTGGTTAAGGAACCCCCGGAAAAATTCGAGTAAAGGGGTTTTGTGTAAGAATGCTTGCAGACAGGGATTGTTGACCAGTTGAGGGAAATTGTTCCCCATGTACGCATGGACGAGTATTTGGTATAGGTTTAGCAGGTTGAAGTTAAAACCTAGGGGTAAGGGAGGTAATGTACGTTTTTTGCATGGCATACTACCGTCGGGGGAGTTTTAAGAACCAGAGGGGGAATTGTGGGCGGAAGGTGTGGAATTGTGGGGAGGATGAGGACGCGTTCCATGCTTGTATACTTTTTGTGGGGAATGGAGGGTGTTAGGTATTGGTTAAGTAGGGTAGTACAGGGGGTGGGGGGCAGAGGGTGTCGGTTTTTGCGTGCACTAAGCCTAGATGGGGAGGGTTCGATGAGAGTGTTATACGAGCTTGGATTATATAATAGTGGATTATATATATATATCGTGGGTGAGAGGGGGAGGGGGAATTGTGAGGTGCGGAGGCGGGTACTAGCGGTAACGGTTTATCGTACGATGTGTCTGTGCGTAATAGGGGAACTGTAAAGGGAGGAGGTGGGGGAAGGATTTTTCGGAAGGGTATAGAATGTTAACGTTAGGTTTTCTCATCAAAACTACGACTTGGGCTGAGTGAGTAAGGGGGGGGGGGGTTTGGGGGTTACATACGGAAGGGGGTTTTCAGGGGGACACAGCGGGGTCGCCTCCTGGGAGGGGTGTGAGTGTAGGTGTATGTGGGTATATGAAGGTTGTAGATGAGTGGCATCCCTGTATGTAGCTGCAAAGTGGGCACAGAAACCAAAGATGATATAAGTAATTACGTAGTACCTTTAATGGAAAATTCGTGTTTTATGTGTCAGGGTCGTCATGACCTACTTCATGAAAATTTAAATGTGAATGGTGTCAAGATTTTAGTTTAAGACCGTGAAGAGCTTTAGGGCTTATGTAAGTGCGCGTTTATAGCCTTTATTGGGCATAAATCATGTGCGATAATTGTATCGCGATGAGAGGTTATTAAATTATGTTGTGTTTAGTGTTGTGGGTTTTTTTGCGAGTGTACTGTCTTTATTTTAGCATTATATAATGGCTCATCCAGTTGCTGCTAGATGGAACGATATGACTTCCATAAATTTGTAATGCCTCGTTAAAAGTTTGTAATGGGACAGTTGGTTTAGTCTCTTTCTTTATATAATTTTTGCTCAGCCGGTTGGAAGAGGCTGTATTAATATTTAGTAATATTTGTTTAAAATTTATTTAGTATAGTGTGAGGCTAGGATTTGATTTTTGATTTAGGATTTGATTTTGATTTTGATTTTGATTTGATTTGATTTGATTTGATTTGATTTTGATTTTTTTCAATGCTTAAAAAGAGATTGTAGTGAGGCACGTATGTATGTGCTTAGGTACTTCTTATTGTATAGGGGTTAAAATTTGGGAAGAGTATGTGATTGTTTTTAACTGAGATTGTGATGTAGGTTATTACTCTGATTATCTCCTGTGAAGGTTGTGAACCTTTGTCATATGTCCGTCATACTATGTTAACTATACAAATCTGAAAGTTGTATATAGTTTATATTTTATATAGTTTATATAGTTATAGTTTATTTTGTTTATCATAGTATGTTATATGGAAAAGTTTGTGTGTATATGGGTAACCTCTTTTATGTCAATTACAATGTGTTGTTAATAATTGGCTAGTGTAGTTGTGTGGATTGAGGATCCTACTGTACCCATTTTATATCTTAATTTAATATCAAGCTGTAAAGTTTTTAAATAAAATATATAAAAAAAAAAAATCTGCAGTATTCTCTTATTAATAATACACATATTGTATATAAAGATATTGGTGAAAGAATACATGATAAAGAAATCTACCCCAGCTTGTTTGTCATGGTCTGTCCTGCTGAGTTTATTTTGCTTGCTGACTTAGTTACGAAAAGGTGCAAAACGCATCAGAGTACCACCTGTGTTCGTAATAGTTACCCTCGGTATGATGGCAGCCCTTGGTGAGATAGTGACCTACGTAAACAACAACTTATTGTGTCAGAGAAACAAAACAATGAAATAGCTCATACGTTCACTTGCACAAAGCGGCAATAAATGTTTGATTCCAGAGATCAAAGAACGGCTGCCGCACCTGGTACACAAAGACCTGTACAACAGGATAAATATCCACCAGAGATGTTACCTGCCAGACGGGAAATATCCATCCGCGAGAAAATATTACTAAACAACAGATATCTGTTAACCTGATAATAAAAACAGTACTACTGAAGACGAGTTGCTATAGTGACCCGGCAACGAATACAAAAACGAATTCTTTTCGTTTCAAATTTCACAAGTTTAGAAGGTTCGTCATTACAGTTGTATCTTCCTGATCAGAGAGATATCACCGACCACTAATGTATTTACTGCATTTTATTTCAGGTAAGCGAAATATTTCATCAATAAAGATGCCCAGCTGTTACACATGTGTCTTAATATTCAGCTTGTCGGTATTTTACACAATATTCAACAATACTGTCGGACGTTGCAGCACAACGGTATCATGGTACAGAAGACATCTTCCATTCTTCATCACATTTCTGATAATCATGAGTGAGAGGGAGGGATTCCAGATGGACTTGCCTTCTTACTTCCACTAGTGGATCCCGTCCCCAGCAAAGTCTTCGAGATCTTTCACCTCACCTTCGGTAGTATTTAATTAAGAATTCGGTCTTACGCTTCAGCTTCATGGTCTCACGCTTCAGCTTCATGGTCTAAAAATTGAAACTAAAAGGTGAGACTCATCCAGGGGGGGGTTTGAAGGACTGACAAACCCTCAAAACTTTTTCCCAAAGTTTAAGGAATGTACTTTTTTTATTTCAATTTATATCCCCCTTTTATTTGATGAAGAAACCTACCGGGCAGGGAAAATTTTATCAGTAAGATACCCAATTGTTGCAAATGTGTCTTAATCTTTATTGTCGGCTTTTATACCATTTTAACTATACTGGCTTTGTAGCTGGTTGAAACGGGACTTGCAAAAGTAAAAACCCGGGGTAGTATGGTTTGAAAAAAATTTTAGTAGAAGCAGTATTGGGTCTTAAAATTTAATGACTGTATTTTTTCTCGCCAAATGTTGCTCCAACAGCATGGTTCTGTAGTCTTCTTCCCTTAAGTCTCTGTTTATTTTTTACGTTTTCTTTTTTTTTGGAGTGTATGGGAGTGTTGGGAATCAAGTCCCCCCGCCCGGTCCGTGACTTAGGGTTAGCGCTAAATAAAAAAATTTTGTTCAGGGCAAAATTTTTTTAATCCATTTGGATTTAAGTAAAGACGGGTTAAAAAATGTTCCCTTGATATGAAATAAAAAGTTTACATGGTGTGATTTTTATAGTCATTTTCTGTGTTTTGCTTAATATTCTGCTTGAAAAAAAATTACTGATTTTGGTGAAACCCTTTATTAATTAAAAATTTTCGCCCATAAATAAATTTTAAAAACTACTTACACTTGGGGAAAATCAAAAATTTTTATATTTTTTTTTCGTTTTTTTGCGAAAATTTAAAAAATATTCCCAGGTTTGACAAACTTAAACTACTCATAATTATACTTTTTTAAAAATAATCGTAAAAGTTTTTATAAAAACCCTGAGAAACAATTCTTTCGGAGTGAAAAATCTTATTGTTTTAATGCGTTTAAAAACACTTTTTAGAAGTCTATTTTTACCATGACTTTTGAAAAATAATGTATATTATTCCCCCTTGAAACACCCCTGGATAAAACCACTGGTTGAACACCCCTGGTTGAACACCACTGGTGTAACATGTGGAGAACACTGTGGTAGTAAACCCCTGGTAGTAACAACACGGGTAGTGCACTATGTTTGTAAAACCCCCTGGTGGTAACACCATGGTTGTAACACCATGGGAGTAAAAACCCGCTGGTAGTAAAACTGCTGGGAAAATAACACCACTGGTAGTAACAACCTGGTAGTAGATCTTTAGTAACCCATGGTGGTAACACCCCTGGAAGTAAAACCCCCGTTGTAACACCCCGGTAGCAGAACCACGTTAGTAACACCCCGTGGTAAAAACCCTGATGTAACACCCACTGATACAGCACCACTGGTGTAATACCATGGTATAAACCATGGTAGCAGCACTATTGGTAGTAACACACTGGTGAACCCACTGGGAGAAAAAAACACTGGTTGTAAACCATGGTGTGTCCCTGGGAGTAACCCCACCCGGGAGTAACATGTGGTAGTAACACTGTAGTGTAAAAAAACCCGTGCAACACATGGTAGTAAAAAAATGGGATAACATGTGGTTGTAAAACTGTGGTAGTAACAACTTGGGAACAAACCACTGGTGTAACACCCCCTGGTAGTAGCACATGGTAGTAACACCAAAGATGTAACAAAACTGGTTGTAACACCACTGGTAGTAAAACCCCCTGGTAGAACACCCCTGGTAGTAACACCCTGGTAGTCACAAATGGGATAAAAAACAGTGGTAGTAACACCCCTGGTGCAACAACATGGTAGAAACACCATGGTAGTTGCACCACTGGTAGTAACAACATGGTAGCGCACTGGGGAGTAATACCTTGGAGAAAAACCCCTGGAGAACACCCTGGTAGAACAACACTGGTAGCAAACCACTGGTAGCAGCACCCCGGTAGTAACCCATGGTTGCGCACCCGTTGTATAACCCCCCCGGTAGTAAAACCCTGGTAGTTAAAAACCCTGATAGCAACCCATGGGAGTAACACCCTGGTGCAACACCATGGTAGTAACACCACTTGTGTAACACCACTGGGAATAAAACCACTGATGCAACCCCCTGGTGTAAAACCATGGTAGCAAACCACTGGTAGAACACCACTGGTTGTAACACCATGGTAGCAAAAAAAACGGTAGAAAAACCCCTGGGAGTAATACCATGGTAGCGACCAAATGGTAGTAAAACCACTGGTAGTAACACCCTGGTAGTAACAATCAGGGGGTAAACCACTGGTAGTAAAAACATGGTAGCAACCACTGGTGTAGCACCCCTGTAGTAAACCATGGGAGCACCCCGGTTTTCAAACCCCTGTAGTAACACCACTGGTAGTAAACACCTGGTGCAGCCCATGGTAGTAAAAGCCCTGGGGTAACACCCCTGGTGCAACCACTGGGAATAACACCACTGGTGTAACACCAAGGTAGTAAAAGTACGCCAAAACACCCTGAAGCTACCTTAACCACCAATAATTTTATTGTAAATGCAGTTAATACTTTTAGCTCCAGCTGCTGTTCATACCATAAATGAAACTTAGTTCCTAAAATTGTTTATGCTGTGTTATTGTACTTCTGTGCTATTTTTGTTATATGCTGTGTATTTTACTTCTGTGTTTATTTTTACTACTGTGTATTTTTGTTTACTATGCTGATTTTTATTGTTTCTATGCTGCGTTATTGTTACTACGTGATATTATTGTTACTACTGTGATATTATTTTTACTACTGCTGCTTTTTGTTATACTGTGATATTATTTTTATATGTGTGTTATTGTTACTTCTGCTGCTATTTTGTTTTCTACTGTGTTTTATTTTTCTTGCTGATTTATTGTTACTCTGCTGTGTTATTGATATTCGGCTGATTTATTTTTTCTATGCGATATTATTGTTATTGCTGATATTATTGTTCTATGCTGATATTATTGTTATACTGCTGATATTATTGTTTCTACTGTTGCTATTATTGTTATTGCGCATTATTGTTTCTACTGCTGGTTATTGATACTTCGGGGGATTTATTGTTACTACTGCTGATATTTTTGTCTATGCTGAATTTTGTTATCTGCTGCTATTTTGTTACTATGCTGACATTATTTTTATACTGCTGCTGTTATGATACTTCGGCTGATATTTTTGTTACTACTGCTGTATTATTGTTATACTGCTGAATTATTGTTACTATGCTGATTTATTGTTATATGCTGTATTTTTTTACTACTGCTATATTATTGTTACTATGTGTATTATTGTTATACTGCTGATATAATTGTTACTGTGCTGCTATTATTGTTACTACTCCGCTATTATTGTTAAAACTGCTGTTTATTTTTACTGCTGCTGCTATTGTTTTACTGCGATATTATTTAACTGCTGCAATTATTGTTACTCTGTGCTATTTTTGTTATATGCTGTTTATTGTTATACTGCTGATTTTATTGTTACTGCTGCTCTATCATTGTTACTACTTCTGCTATTTTGTTAATACTGTGATTTATTTTACTCTGCAGCTAATTGTTACTACTGCTGTATTTTGTTAATAGTGTGATTTATTTTTAATGTGCTATTTTTGTTAATACTTCTGATATTTTGTTAATATGCTGCTATTATTGTTACTACTGCTGATATTATTGTTACTGCTGCTGCTATTATTGTTACTACTGCTGCTATTATTGTTACTACTGCTGATATTATTGTTACTACTGCTGATATTATTGTTACCACTCCTGATATTATTGTTACTACTCCTGATAGCATTGTTACTACTGCTGCTATTCTTGTTACTACTGCTGCTATTATTGTTACTACTGCTGCTATTATTGTTACTACTGCTGCTATTATTGTTACCACTCCTGCTATTATTGTTACTACTGCTGCTACTATTGTTACTACTGTTGCTATTATTGTTACTACTGTTGATTTATTGTTACACTGCTGCTATTATTTTTACTATGCGCAATTATTGTTATATGCTGCTTATTGTTGCTGCTGCTGCTTTATTGTTTCACTGCTGCTATTTTTTTTATCTGCTGCTATTATTGTTACTACTGCTGTATTTTTTTTATGCGCTGCTATTTTTGTTACTATGCTGATATTTTTCTTATACTGCTGATTTATTGTTTTGCTGCTGCATTATTTTTTAAAACTGCTGCTATTATTGTTACTACAGTTTTTTTATTGTTACTGCTGCGCTGCCACATTGTTATATGCGTATTATTTTTACTGTGCTGCTTTTTTTGTTACTACTGCGCTATTATTTGTTTCTACTGCTTCTATTTTTTTTTTCTACTGCTGCTATTTTGTTCACAGTTGTATTATTTTTACTATCCCGATATTATTTTTTTTTACTGCTGCTATTATTGTATACTGCTGCTATCATGTTTCTACTGTTGCTATTTTGTTACCACTGTCTATTATTGTTTCTATTGCTGCTTTTATTTTTTTCTACTGCTTATTTTATACTGTTGCTATTTTGTTACCACTTATATTATTGTTAAATTTCGCGTTTTTTGTTACTACTGTGCTTTTTCTTACTACAGGCTTTATTGTTACTACCCGATATTTTTTATTAAGCGCTATTATTGTTACTATGCTGCATTTTGTTGCTACTTTGCTATTTTGTTACACTGCTACATTTTTGTTACTATTGCTGCTATTATTTTTACTATGCTGCTAAATTTTTATTACTATGCTGCTATTTTGTTTACTGCGCTATTTTTTTACTACTGTTGCTATTATTTTCACTGTTGATTATTGTTATTACTGTGTATTTTTGTTACCGGCTATTATTTTTGTATGTGTTTTTGTCATACGTGCATTATTTTTCTTTTGCGCTATTATTTTTTTTCTATGCTGCTATTATTGTTACTACTGCTGTATTATTGTTTTCTTTTACTGCTGCTATTATTTTTACTACTGTGCTATTATTGTTATACTGCTGCTATTATTGTTACGCTGCAGCTATCATTGTTTCTACCTGCTATTTTTGTTAATCTGTGATTATTTTTACTACTGCAGCTATTATTGTTACTACTGCTGCTATTATTTTTAATAGTCTGATATTTTTGTTACTCGTGCTATTATTGTTAATACTTTGCTATTATTGTTAATACTGCTGAATTTTTGTTACTATGCTTTTCATTGTTTCTGCTGCTGCATTATTGTTACACGCTGATATTATTGTTAAATGCTGCTGCTATTATTGTTATATGCTGCTATTATTGTTACTACTACTGTATTATGTTTACTACTGCTGCTATTATTGTTATACTGCGATATTATTTTTACACTGTGATATTATTGTTTCTGCTGCTGTATTATTGTTTTATGCTGTTTATTTTTTCTCTGTGCATTATTTTTTGCTGTGCTTTATTGTTTTACGCTGCTATTATTGTTACTACGCTGATATTATTGTTACGCTGCTGCTATTGCTGTTACGTGCTGCTAATATGTTATAGCTGCTATTTTTTTACTATGCTGTATATTGTTACTACGCGAATTTTGTTTCTACTGCGCAAATTTTGTTTAAAACTTTGCTGTTATTGTTAATACTGTGATATTATTGTTACTACTGCTGCTATCATTTTTCTGCTGCTGCATTATTGTTTTTGCTGTATTTTGGGGCTGCGGCTTTATTGTTACACTGCGCTATATTGTTACTTTACTGCTTTATTTTATACTGCTGCTATTATTGTTACTATGCTGACATTTTTTGTTCTATGCTGTATTATTGTTTTTGCTGTGCTATTTTTTGTTACTACTGCTGCTATTATTGTTACTACGCCATTATTTTTACTGTGCGCTTTTTTTGTTATACTGCTGCTATTATTTTTAAGCTGATTTTATTGTTACGCTGCTGTATTATTGTTATACTGTGTAAAATTTTGTTATACTGCTGCATTATTGTTACTACGTGTATTTTTGTTACTACTGTTGAATTATTTTTACTTCTGTGATTTTTGTTAAAACGTGATTTATTTTACTACTGCTGTTTATTGTTACGCTGCTGTATTATTGTTTCTACTGTGCTATTTTTGTTTATGCTGCTTTTATTGTTACCCCTCCCGCTATTTTTGTTTCTATGCTGCTACTTTTTGTTACTACGTTGCATTATTGTTACTACTGCGATATTATTGTTACTACTGCTGCTTTATTGTTACTACTGCGCAATTATTGTTCTATGCTGCAATTATTTTTGCTGCTGTGCTATTATTGTTTCTACGCGCTTTATTTTTCAACTGCTGCTATTATTTTTATTATGCTGTATTTTTTTACTGCTGCTGCTATTATTTTTACTACTGCTGATTTATTCTGACACTGCTGATTTATTTTTACGCTGCTGCTATTATTTTTAATACTGCTGATATTTTGTTACTGCTGCGCTTTATTTTTATACGCTGCAATTTTGTTACTAAGCTGCTATTTTTGTTACTATGCTGCTATTTTTGTTATACGCTGATATTTTGTTACTACTGGCTATTATTGTTACTACAGCTGCAAATTTTTTACTACTGCTGCTATTATTTTTACTACGCTGCTATTTTTTGTTCTACTGCTGATTTTTTGTTTCTTGTGCTATTATTGTTAATACTTTGCTATTATTGTTAATACTGCTGATTTATTTTTACTATGCTGCTATCATTGTTACTGCTGCTGCTATTATTGTTCTACTGCGTATTTTGTTTCGCTGCTGCTTTTTTGTTTTATGTCATATTTTGTTCTTACTGCTTTATTGTTACTACTGTGTATTATTTTTATAATGCTGTATTATTGTTTCTACATGTTTTTGTTTCTGCTGTGCTATTATTGTTACTACTGCTGCTATTTTGTTTCTACTGCTGCTATATTGCTAGCGTGCTATTATTGTTTTCTACCTGCAATTATTGTTTCTACGCTGATATTTTTTTTCTGCCGGCTTTATTGTTACTACTGCTGCATTATTGTTTACTCTGCGGTTTATTTACTATGCAGCTATTTTTGTTACTATGCTGATATTATTTTTACTACTGCTGATTTATTGTTAATTCTGTGATATTTTTGTTACTATGCTGATTTTTTGTTACTGCGCTGCTATTTTGTTACTACTGCTGCTATTATTGTTACTACTGCTGCTATTATTTTTACCCCTGTGTTTTATTTTACGCTGCTGCTATTATTGTTACTTCTGCTGCTATTATTTTCTACTGTGATATTTTTGTTTCTGCTGCGCTATTATTGTTACA
Source organism: Cherax quadricarinatus (assembly GCF_026875155.1). Taxonomy (NCBI): domain Eukaryota; kingdom Metazoa; phylum Arthropoda; class Malacostraca; order Decapoda; family Parastacidae; genus Cherax; species Cherax quadricarinatus. The sequence goes on from NW_026474806.1 coordinate 30,348, forward strand.
CAGCGCAATTATTGTTAACTGCTGTATTATTGTTTCTACTGTGCTAATTGTTATACTGCTGTTTTATTTTTTTACTGCTGCTATTTTGTAATACTTCTGCTATTATTGTTAAAAACTGCTAATATTATTGTTTTACTGCTGTTTTTGTTAAATACTGCTGATTTATTGTTACTACTCTGCTATTATTGTTAATATTCTGAAAATTGTTAATATGCTATATTATTGTTACTTCTGCTGCTATCATTGTTACTGCTGTGTATTATTGTTACTGCTGCTACTATTATTGTTACTACTGCTGCTATTATTGTTACCACTGCTTCTGTTATTGTTACTACTGCTGATATTATTGTTCTGCTGTTGATATTATTGTTACTACTGCTGCTGCTGCCATCATTGTTACCATTGCTGCTATTATTGTTACTACAGCTGCTATTATTATTAATACTGCTGCCATAATTGTTACTACTGCTGCCATCATTGTTACTACTGCTGCTATTATTGTTACTACTGCTGCTATTATTGTTACTACTGCTGCTATTATTGTTACTACTGCTGCTATTATTTTTACTACTGCTGCTATTATTGTTACTACTGCTGCTATTATTGTTACTGCTGCTGTTATTATTGTTACTACAGTTGATATTACTGTTACTGCTGCTGCTGCTGCTGTTGCTGCCATCATTGTTACTACTGCTGCTATTATTGTTACTACTGCTGCTATTATTGTTACTACTGCTGCTATTATTGTTAATACTGCTTCTGTTATTGTTACTACTGCTGCTATTATTGTTACTACTGCTGCTGTTATTGTTACTACAGTTGAAATTATTGTTACTGCTGCTCCCATCATTGCTACTACTGCTGCTATTATTGTTACTACTGCTGCTATTGTTGTTACTACTGCTGCTATTATTGTTACTACTGCTGCTATTATTGTTTCTACAGTTGATATTATTGTTACTGCTGCTGCTGCGATCATCGTTACTACTGCTGCTATTATTGTTACTACTGCTGCTATTATTGTTACTACTGCTGCTATTATTGTTACTACTGCTGCTATTATTGTTACTACTGCTGCTATTATTGTTTCTACTGCTGCTATTATTGTTACTACTGCTGCTATTATTGTTATGCTGCTGCTGTTATTGTTACTACAGTTGATATTATTGTTACTGCTGCTGCTGCCATCATTGTTACTACTGCTGCTATTATTGTTACTACTGCTGCTATTATTGTTACTACTGCTGCTATTATTGTTACTACAGTTGATATTATTGTTACTGCTGCTGCTGCCATCATTGTTACTACTGCTGCTATTATTGTTACTACTGCTGCTATTATTGTTACTACTGCTGCAATCATTGTTACTACTGCTGTCATCATTGTTACTACTGCTGTTGTTATTGTTACTACTGCTGCCATCATTGTTGCTACTGCTGCCATCATTGTTACTACTGCTGTTATTATTGTTACTACTGCTGCTATTATTGTTACTACTGCTTCCATCATTGTTACTACTGCTGTCATCATTGTTACTACTGCTGCCATCATTGTTACTACTGCTGCTATTATTGTTACTACTGCTGCCATCATTGTTACTACTGCTGCTATTATTGTTACTACTGCTGCTATTATTGTTACTACTGCTGCTGTTATTGTTACTACTGCTGCTATTATTGTTATAACTGCTGTTGATGCCATCATTGTTACTATTGCTGCTACTATTGTTACTACTGGTGCTATTATTGTTACTACTGCTGCTACTATTGTTACTACTGCTGCTGTTATTGTTACTACAGCTGTTATCGTTGTTACTATTGCTGCTATGATTTTTAATGTTGATTCTATTGTTGTTGCTTCTGCTGTTATTATTGTAACTTTTGTTGCTATTATTGTTACTACTGCTGTTTTTATAGTTACTGTTGTTGCCATTATTGTTAATTCTGCTGCTATTATTGTTACTACTGCTGCTATTGTTATTACTACTGCTACTATAATTGTTACAACTACTATCATTATTGTTACTTGTGCTGCTTTCTTTGTTAGACTTGTTGCTAATATTGTTTCTATGTCTGATATTATTGTTACTGGTGTTGCTACTATTGTTACTACTGCTTGTATTATCGTTACTGTTGTTGTCATTATTATTACTACCGCTGTTATTATAGTTACTGCTGCTGCTATTATTGTTACTGGTGCTGTTATCATTCTTTCTGCTTCTGCTATTATTGTTACTTATGCTGTTATTATTGTTACTGTTGTTGCTATTATTGTTACTGCTGCTGTTATTATTCTTACTGCTGCTGCTATTATTTTTACTACTGCTGTTATTGTTGTTACTGTTGTTGCTATTATTGTTACTACTGCTGGTATTACTGTTACTACAGGTGCTATTATTAGTGTTGTTGTTATTATTGTTACTATTGATGTTATCATTGTAACTAATGTTGCAATTACTGCTACAACTCCTGCTAATTTTTTTCCTTCTGCTTTTAGTAGTTTTATTGCTGTTGTTATTATTACTACTGTTTTTGTTACTGTTACTACTGCTGCTCTTAGTGTTACTACTGGTGTTATTGTTGTTATTGCTGCTGCTGTTGCTGTTGTTGCTACTGCTATTATTGTGACTGCTGCTGCTATTATTGTTACTACTGCTGCTATTATTGTTACTACTGCTGCTTTAGTTGTTACGTCTGCTACTGTTATTGTTAACACTGCTGCTATTATTTTTTCTACTGTTATAACTGCTGCTATTGATTGTTAACAATGCTATTTATGCTACTATTACTGTTGATGCTGCTGATGTTAGTAATGGTACTGTTACTGCTATTATTGCTCCTATGTCTCATGCTCTGAATATGTTACATTTTATTTAACTTATTTCACACACCCATATAGGCATGCTCTCGCGACCGTTGAACCAGATGCTAAGGGTATAATGAGAAGGGGATCCCTTGCTTATCTAGTACCTTGGTTCAACTAACCAGTTGCAAGGAAGCCAGCCAAAGTTGTGAAGCGATGTGGGTCATTAGTTAATCAAGAATGGCAGACTTACCTCCAAGTCTGGTCGATGATAGTACTCTCCGTGTCTCTTGCTTGCATTTCCTTTCTTTACGTATCATCTGTATGTAATGTATTTACTAGTGATTGCTGTTTGGTGAAGGAAATATAAGCATTTACGCTTTTGTTTGTTCCTCGTTTCTAAGTTATTTATGGTGCTACAAGCAGGCGTGCAGGCCACTAGCCTATACTTGTGTTCGTAATATACTAACACTTCCGCTGTTTCTATTTCAGATGATTTTGTTGCTACTACAGCTGTTATTGTTACTGCTGCAATAATTGCTGTTAACGCTGCTGTTGTTATCATTATTAGCATTACTTATGCTTCTGATGCTGTTATTCTTGCTTCTGCTTCTTTTAGTACTAGTTTTGCTGCCGCTTTTTCATTCTTGCTGGTAATATCACTACCAGAGCTGCTAATATTGCTACAATTGCTACTGTTATTTCTACTACTGCTGTTGTGTCTGCTGCTGTTGATCATATTGCAACGTAAGTTTCCTTATTATGATGCTGCTACAATCTTGACATTGCATTTTCTGATATATTAAATACTACTGGAACTACACCTAATAGTTCTACTACAAGAACTACTACTATTAATGCAATTTTCATTGCACCTGCTGAACTTGCGGGAGCTGTTGATGTGCCGACTACTACTACTGCTGCTACGTTGCGCTTAATGTTACTAATATTACTACCAGAGGTGCTGATAATGATAATGCAGATACTGGTATTGCTGCTATAGCTGCTGATATTGTTTCTGTAGAAGATGATGTTGCGATTGTAGCTGTTAATATTGCTAGTACAGTTGCTGATATTGTTACTGCAGGGTCATATATTGCTACAACAGCTACTCATATTATTACCGCAGATGCCGATATTTCTTCCGCAGCTGCTGATATTATTACTGTGGCTGTTGATATTGCTACTGAAGCTTATAATATTAATAATTCAGCTGTTGATATTGTTTCTGCAGCTGTTGATATTGCTGTTGCAATTGCTAACATTCCTACTGCTGCTGCTGACATTGTTTCTGCAGCTGTTGATATTGCTGTTGCAATTGCTAACATTCCTACTGCTGCTGCTGACATTGTTTCTGCAGCTCTTGAAATTACTGGTGCTGCTGCTGATATTGCTTCAATACCTTGTGATATTGTTTCTATAGCTTCTGATATTGCTTCAATGGCTGCTGATATGGCTTGCATATGTACTCATATTGCTTCTTTTAGCTGATTATACACATAGATGAGCTGGCGATATTGCTTTTCCTGCTGCTGATATACTCGTGCAACTGCTGATTTTGCTGGTGCAGCTGCTGATATTACAGGTGCAGCTACTGATATTATTGGTGCAGCTGCTGATATTCCTGGTGTAGCTGCTGATATTACTGGTGCAGCTGCTGATATTGCTGTTGTAGCTGCTGATATTGCTGGAGTAGATGTTGATACTACTGGTGCAGCTGCTGATATTGCTAGTGCAGCTGCTGGTATTGCTGGTGCAGCTGCTGATATTGCTGGTGCAGCTGCTGATATTGCTAGTGCAGCTGCTGGTATTGCTGGTGCAGCTGCTGATATTGCTGGTGCAGCTGCTGATATTGCTGGTGTAGCTGCTGATATTACTGGTGCAGCTGCTGATATTGCTGGTGCAGCTGCTGATATTGCTGGTGCAGCTGCTGATATTGCTGGTGTAGCTGCTGATATTACTGGTGCAGCTGCTGATATTGCTGGTGAAGCTGCTGATATTGCTGGTGTAGCTGTTGATATTACTGGTGCAGCTGCTGGCATTGCTGGTGCAGCTGCTGATATTGCTGGTGAAGCTACTGATATTGTTGGTGCAGCTGCTGATATTGCTGGTGTAGCTGCTGATATTGCTAGTGCAGCTGCCGATAATACTAGTGCAGCTGCTGGAATTGCTGGTGCAGCTGCTGATATTGCTGGTGCAGTTGGTGACATTGCTGTTGAAGCTACTGATATTGCTGCTGCAGCTGCTGACATTGCTGCTTCAGCTCCTGATATAGCTGGTGCATCTGTTCATACTGTTGGTGCAGCTGCTGATATTACTGGTGCACCTGCTGATATTGCAGGTGCAGCTGCTGATATTGCTGGTACATTTGCTGATATTGCTGGAGCAGCTGTTGATATTTCTGATGCTGGTGCCGCTCCTGATACTGCTGGTGCAGCTGCTGATATTGCTGGTGTAGCTGCTGATAATACTGGTGCAGCTGCTGATATTGCTGGTGTAGCTGCTGATATTACTGGTGCAGCTGCTGATATTACTAGTGCAGCTGCTGATTTTGCTTGTGCAGCTGCTGATATTACTGGTGCAGCTGATCATATTGCTAGAGCAGCTGCTGCTATTGCAGGTGCAACTGCTGATATTGCTGGTGCAGCTACTGATATTGTTGGTACATTTGCTGATATTGCTGGTGCAGCTGTTGATATTTCTGGTGCTGGTGCCGCTCCTGATACTGCTTGTGCAGCTGCTGATATTGCTGGTGTAGCTGCTGATATTACTCTTCCAGCTGCTGATATTGCTGGTGTAGCTGCAAATATTACTGGTGCAGCTGCTGATATTGCTAGTGCAGCTGCTGATTTTGCTGGAGCAGCTGCTGATATTACTGGTGCAGCTGCTCATATTGCTGGTGTTTCTGCTGATATTACTGTTGCAGCTGTTCATATTGTTAGAGCAGCTGCTGGTATTGCAGGTGCAACTGCTGATATTGCTGGTGCAGCTACTGATATTGCTACTGCAGCTTCTAATATTACTAGTGCAGCTGCTGACATTGCTGGTGTAGCTGCCGATATTACTGGCGCAGCTGCTAATATTACTAGTGCAGCTGCTGATTTTGCTTGTGCAGCCACTCATACAGTTGGTGCAGCTGCTGATATTGCTGGTGTAGCTGCTGATATTGCTAGTGCAGATGCTGGTATTGCTGGTGCAGCTGCTGATATTGCTGGTGCAGCTACTGATATTGTTGGTGCAGCTGCTGATATTGCTGGGGCAGTTGGTGATATTGCTGTTGCAGCTACTGTTATTGCTGCTGCATCTGATGATAGTGCTGTTGCAGCTTCTGATACAGCTGGCGCATCTGCTCATACTTTTGGTGCAGCTGCTGATATTACTGGTGCAGGTGCTGATATTGCAGGTGCAGCTGCTGACATTGCTGGTGCAGCTGCTGATATAGCTGGTGCATCTGCTCATACTGTTAGTACAGCTGCTAATATTACTGGTGCAGCTGCTGATACTACTGGTGCAGCTGCTGATATTGCAGGCGCAGCTCCTGATTTTGCTGGTGCAGCTGCTGACTTTGCTGGTGCAGCTGCTGATACTGCTGGTGCAGCTGTTGATATTTCTGGCGCTGGTGTCACTGCTGATACTGCTGGTGCAGCACTGATATTGCTGGTGCAGCTGCTGATATTGCAGGTGCAGCCGCTAACATTGCAGGTGAAGCTTTTGATATTGCTGGTGCTGCTGTTGATACTGCTGGTGCAGCTGATGATATTGCTGGTGCAGTTGCTGATATTGCTGGTGCAGCTGCTGATATTACTGGTGCTGCTGCTGATATTGCTGGTGCTGCTGCTGATATTGCTGGTGCTGCTGCTGATATTGCTGGTGCAGCTGCTGATATTACTGGTGCTGCTGCTGATATTGCTGGTGCAGCTGCTGATATTGCTGGTGCTGCTGCTGATATTGCTGGTGCAGCTGCTGATATTACTGGTGCTGCTGCTGATATTGCTGGTGCAGCTGCTGATATTGCTGGTGCTGCTGCTGATATTGCTGGTGCTGCTGCTGATATTGCTGGTGCAGCTGCTGATATTACTGGTCCTGCTGCTGATATTGCTGGTGTAGCTGCTGATATTGCTGGTGCAGCTGCTGATATTGCTGGTGCAGTTGCTGATATTGCTGGTGCAGCTGCTGATATTGCTGGTGCAGCTGCTGATATTGCTGGTGCAGCTGCTGATATTACTGGTGCTGCTGCTGATATTGCTGGTGCAGCTGCTGATATTACTGGTGCTGCTGCTGATACTGCTCGTACAGTTGCAGATATGGTCAGTTGCTGATATTGCTCGTGCAGCTGCTGATATTGCTGGTGCAGCTGCTAATATTGCTGGTGCTGCTGCTGAAGCTGTTGATATTGCTGGTGAAGCTGCTGACACTGCTGGTGCAGTGATGTATGGGGGTAGCGGCGTGCTGCAGCTGCTGATATTGCCGGTGTGAGCTGTGATATTGCTGGTGCAGTTGCTGATACTGCTGGTGCAGCTGCTGATATTGCTGGTGCAGCTGCTGATATTGCTGGTGTAGCTGCTGATATTGCTGGTGCAGTTGCTGATAATGCTGGTGCAGCTGCTGATATTGCTGGTGCTGCTGCTGATATTGCTGGTGTAGCTGCTGATACTGCTGGTGCAGTTGCTGATAATGCTGGTGTAGCTGCTGATATTGCTGGTACAGCTGCTGATAATGCTGGTGCAGCTGCTGATATTGTTGGTGCTGCTGCTGATATTGCTGGTGCAGCTGCTGATATTGCTGGTGCAGCTGCTGATATTGCTGGTGCAGCTGCTGATATTGCTGGTGCAGCTGCTGATATTGTTGGTGCTGCTGCTGATATTGCTGGTGCAGCTGCTGATATTGCTGGTGCTGCTGCTGATATTGCTGGTGCAGCTGCTGATATTGCTGGTGCAGCTGCTGATATTGTGGTGCATGCTGCTGATATTGTTGGTCTGCTGAGTGCGCTGATATTGCTGGTGCAGCTGCTGATATTGCTGGTGCTGCTGCTGATATTGCTGGTGCAGCTGCTGATATTGCTGTTGCAGCTGCTGATATTGTTGGTGCTGCTGCTGATATTGTTGGTGCTGCTGCTGATATTGCTGGTGCTGCTGCTGATATTGCTGGTGCAGCTGCTGATATTGCTGGTGCAGCTGCTGATATTGCTGGTGCAGCTGCTGATATTGCTGGTGCAGCTGCTGATATTGTTGGTGCTGCTGCTGATATTGCTGGTGTAACTGCTGATATTACTGGTGCAGCTGCTGATATTGCTTGTGCAGCTGCTGATATTACTGGTGCTCCTGCAGATACTGCTCGTACAGTTGCTGATATGGCTAGTTGCTGACATTGTTGGTGCAGCTGCTGATATTGCTGGTGCAGCTGCTGATATTGCAGGTACAGCTGCTGATATTGCAGGTACAGCTGCTAATATTGCTGGTGCTGCTGCTGATACTGCTGCTGAAGCTGTTCATAATGCTGGTGCAACTGCTGATACTGCTGGTGCAGCTGATGATATTGCTGGCGCAGCGGCTGATATTGCTGGTGCTGCTGCTGATACTGCTGGTGCAGCTGCTGATATTACTGGTGCTGCTGCTGATGCTGCTCTTACAGTTGCTGATATGGCCAGTTGCTGATATTGCTGGTGCAGCTGCTGATATTGCTGGTGCAGCTGCTGATATTGCTGGTGTAGCTGCTGATATTGCTAGTGCAGCTGATGATACTGCTGGTGCAGCTTTTGATATTTCTGATGCTGGTGCTGGTTCTGCTGCTGATACTGCTGATGCAACTGCTGATATTGCTGGTACAGCTGCTGATATTGCAGGTGCAGTACTGAATATTGCTGGTGCTGCTTTGATGCTTCTTCTCTGCTGAGGCCTGTTGAATAGCGGTGCAGCTGCTGTACTGCTGGTTAGTCAGCTAGATTATATTGCTGGTACAGCTTGATGTATTGATGGTGAAGCTGTTTTGATAATGTGGTGCGATGTGATATTGCTGGATTAGGTTGCTGATATTGCTTGTGCAGACGGTTATGTTGTGAGTGTAGTGCTGATATTGCTGGTGCAGTTGTGATATGTCTGTGGGTTCGGTAGGAGATTGATCGATTTTGGTTAAACTCATTGTTGGATGGTAACTATATTGTACAGAGTTGTGGTAATGGGTGAATGGAACCAGCCTGTCTAAGTTCTGCTTCATTCTATGCCATATCAACTGAGTGAGAGGAGGCAGCTCGTCTCGCTCACTCATGGAGCATCCCGTGACGTCATATAGTCACAGGCCTAAGAGATATTCTATATAAACACATGGATGGTACTATGATACTCAGCTATTCTATGTAACACATGTGAAGGGATCAGCAACTATTCTGACATACTAGGTCATGTTACGTATGTCGTCTCGACATACACTACTATGCCATAGTCTGAACAGGCAGGTGGCTCTGGACTGATTCTATACAATAACAAATTCATATATATCTTAAAACTAATGGATGGTATCATAATGGATGTTTACAAAATGAGTTTTACGTAATGGGTGTTAATGTAATCACTTTTAACGTAATGCATTACAAACTATAAGAACAAATCATGGTACAATATGGATGGAATTGATGGATTGATCTGTATTCATGCACTCTACGGATTGTGAGGAAATATATATATTATATATTATATATATATATATATATATATATATATATATATATATATAATATATATATATATATATATATATATACAAGGTGAAATTAACAGCAAAGGCATCTGGTGCGCACTCAGATCATTACTGTCAAATTCTCAGAATACGGAGGGAACGTGAACACGAAAATTTCTGACAAACTGATCAGCTAATAACAAGACACACAGTTAACAATTTCATTCATCTCGGACATCTAATTATACAGGCTGTTTACATCTAAACCCAATTCTGCGAGGGCAAGGTTTATGTATGCAGAATGGTTATCATCTCTGGGAGGATCGAATTCCTCTGCAATGGCTAACACATGCCTTGTAGAGAAATTTTCTCCAGGAGGGGGTATCAGCCCCCTTCAGCCCCTTCAGCCCCTTTCAGCCCTGAGGGGCCCAGCCCTCTCAGAAGGGGCAAATATCTTGTTTACTGCTACAGTGAGTAATTTATCCCAGATGCAGAACCAGTATACGACCTGTGGTCAAGCGACTGCCGCTCCTTGCAGTCCAGTGTTGCAGAGTGTATTTCAATAAGAGACAGTACATCTCTTACGTTAGCAGGACAATTAAGGAAAATCCTGCTCCCACTTTATTACCATAGTAAAGATAGTGGACATTGTTGTCTATGCTTAAGACAGCAAGATTTAAACATTCTGCTTTGCCTCATGGAGGAAGTGGCAAGGAAGAAAAGGTACTATGTCAGCTTTTCCTTTGTGCTGGGGGCAGTAACGGCATGGGGCGCTGTGGCGCCTTCAGATTACTTTTGACTTTACTGAGAGTGACACTGACGCCAGGATAACCAACAAAGAACGATCTGTGCGTTATTGTGAACAAAGTGTCTCATAAAACACAATAAACACTTAAGAGAAGTGTGATCAGCTTCTTTAGTGATAAGTTGTGAACAATAAAGACAAATATTGTGGAACATAGTGTACCAGTGTGTGTATTCCTAGACTATGGAAGACGTGGACATCCAAGGACACTTCAGCTTCTATCAAGTCACCGATACCTGTCGAAGGTGTGAAGAACACCATAGCTCGGTTACAAGAGCAAGGTAGGTTACGAATTTCTTGTAGTACTCGGGACTGCACAGTTCTTGAGTTGCAAGGAGTTTGTAATCAACCTATAGTCGGCAGTAAGGTGCGGACTTTTGAGTCCAAACAAGTAAGTTTGTCAACCATCAGTGAATGAAAGATGCTGACATAACACCCCCTAGGGGTAATTTATTGTTTACATAATATGATCTATTCCAGCCCGTTGAGAGATGATCATGACAACAATTCAAGACCTCGTCTGCAGGGGCGGCTGTGTAGACGATTTGCTGTCTTTTATCAGCTAAGTGTTTCCTATATTTAAATTTAAAATAAGCTTAACTGGTAATGCCATTTCTTAACATGCCTTGTCTGAGGACAGTCTGAACGAGTATCTACAAAAGATACAGCTACATGGACGATCTGAACGAGTATCTTCAAAAGATACAGCTACATTCACTAGTGACTGTGGAATTACTAACTCTTCTGCTAGGAGTACTCAACTCGACTGTTCGATACAGTAATTCTTGGCTCATTACAAAGTCACTGATGGGTGCTGGTGGCTTCACAGTCAGAATAAGATCTTCCTGGAGCAGGAATCGAATCACCAGAACACAAGGGATCGGCTCTTTCTTACTGGAGGAATGAACAAACTCGGTGGAGTGGATGACTCTCCCCGGTTGAAAAAAAAATAATGCTATAACACGCAATATGAGCAAGGGAAAACGAATCTACTATCTCTCACTGCAAGCACAGGGGAAAAGAAATGAACACGGTGAACAATGCTGATATTCAAATTGAGTCGCACACAGTGACACGAGGTGTCTGCTATAAAGAAACTTCACTTACAAACGTTAACAACACGTGAAAGTACTCGAGAAATAACTTCTTACATTGCACGAATTACTGTCAACTAGGATGGGATCACCATCTGGAACACAAGGAACAACAACAGACGCTCTAGTGAGAGCACTAGCCGCAACAGAGACGTCTTTCTGCATACGGTATGTGACATCAACAAGAGATGGCATTACTAGCTGCAAGTAATCGTTTTCTGACAAGGCATCCCCTGTGGAGAAACTACTACTTGAACTAGCAGACATTGCAGGGATAGGCTGTGTACTCAAAGCAGTCTGAGTGTCCCCGGATACTTGAGGCAACGGAACACTATCCTGCAAGTCTGAAGGTGTAGGTGGAACACAGATGGGAGTGACAGAGTTACTAGTGCCTGACCGCTCGGCTACGTTAATAAGTAATTCACGGATCTATAGGAACTTAATCTGAACTTCACATTTTGCAGCACCTTAACAAATCTCAGATACAAGCTCTGAGAACAAACACATTGCTCAAGGGCTAGGTATTGTCTTTCAGTCAGTAAGGGAATATTGATACTGTGGACTGATTCATATTGACTTTGACTGGCATGATACACTAAGTGAACATTCGAAAGTGACTGGGACATCTTCTCAGAGAACTTACTCAAGTGCATAAGGCAAAAAAAAAAAAAATAGAAAGAATAAAAGAAAATGTAACTGAGGGACACACAACACAGTGAACTTAAATGGGAAGAAAATGCTTAACTATTCTGCATAAGTAATTAAAAATTGACAGGACACACAGAAAGCAAGGAAACTCACACAAGAAAATACTAAACTGAATAAACAACACTTTGAAAATCAAGAGAACTTGTACTTTACTCAAATCTAATGTGCTCAACTTTACTTTAAAATTGAATGAATGGCACAGTGAGTTGTCTTTACTCTCAATGCAATAGGGAAATTCAACAATAAAATGATGAATCAATCAAAAAATGTTAAAATGGACTCAATAAATCTTGTGCAAAATTAAGAAAAACTGGGGAACAATTCACTAAAATAAAATAAAATGGCACACAAAGAATAAAATATTATGCACAGAACAGAGTATAAGAAACTGCACTGAAATAAACTGTAGCAATATTGCAAATAACAATTGCTAATCAAAAGTGCTGCACACACTACATAAAATTTCTGAAAGAAAAATTTTAATGACAACACCAAGCTTGCACAAGAATTATTGCAAAATGAGTCAATGTGCAATAATTAAAAATATTATACACACAAGAAAGCACTGTTTACAAGGAAAGAAAATATAGCAAGGAATGAACTGAGTGAACACTTTAACTCTTAACTGCAGCTTAAGCAACACTTATTGAACAAACAAAGAACAATTTACTTTAAATGAACAACTTAAAAATTGCACTAAGAGTGAATTTGTTCAGTGAAACATGAAAAATAATAGTAGATGCAAAACACAGAACAAAAGGGTTTGAACACTTACAGTGATGCAGAACACAACACATCAACATAAACACAATACTAGAATTTTCTTGCTTTGAAACTTGATGTGTGAAAAATTTGTAAAAAAAAATTTATTTTCGTGCTTGCACAAAACAATGGCACTATTGTCTGTGGAAATAGGACAAATTAGACACTGGCTGAATGAAAAGAATTAACACAAAAATGTTCAACACACAGAGAAAAAATGTAATAAACTGGCAAGACTACACAAATGCTGGGATAAAAATGTAACAGATAACACTGAGTAGTGATGCAGAATACAAGGTAATAAATTACTGAATTACTTCACTGGATTACTATGAACACAAGGTGGTTCTGAAGTGGAAACACAAGTTCTATACTGCTCATATGTGTTGTACACACAACAAAGGAAAAACACTAAGGTACTTACTTCAAGTGTATAAAAAAAAGAAGCACATCACAACAAACAAAATAATAGCACGAAAATTAACACTGAATTAAGAAGATAAAAAAAATATTGCAAACAGTATATAATAAACACTGAGTCTAATCGAGAGTCACTTAATGTCACTAAGAAAAATCACTGAAAACAAAAAGAAATGTCTCAACACTCGCAAATGTCTCTATGAAAAATATTATCACTGTAGCGACTTGGTGAAGAATTAGGTAGATGGTGGTGGATGGTGGTGGAGGATGTTTATGTCGTCTGCGGCTGGCTACTGTCCTCTGCACACGTGATCCTAGAATTGCGATTACATCGACGATAGACTTCACACAGGAGGCTTTCAATGGTGGCGCAAAACACACTCTAGCTCTTGACCCCCTGTGGTCCTTAAAATATGGTACTAGTACCCGTAGTAAGACTACAAACAGTGGTAGTGGTTGTGTGAGTGGGTGAGTGGCTGAGTGAGGCGGCTGAGGCCGGGCAGGGGCGAGACTGTGGTGAGTGGGCCTATGGGATGAACGGCGTAAGCCTCACTGGGGACACCCTCACTGGCGCGAAGACATTTCTAAGCGGACTGGCTTAAAAACAAACCCACGAATTACCACAACACCACAGGGATGAAAAAGCACACAGAATGGCTAGAACTTGAAGCACAAAGCGATGAGGCTGTACCCACGTGGTTGCTTGAGTACTGGGTTAGTCACTTGGGTTAATTGCTGGCTGGCTTGGCTTATCTTAACCCTTCACACAGAATGGTTTGATAACTTCTCACGATGAGCACAGCAGGGGTGGAAAGCTGGATTGGCAGGCAAAAACTGGATGGAGTAGGCTAGCCTGACTGACTCCCTCACCACAGACTGGTTGCTGGCTTATTTTGCAAACTCAGGTCAACCCCTCGAGGAGTGATGCAAATAAGCAGATAAACACTAATACAAGGAGACTGACCAGTGAATATTGTAGAGGCTGGTAGACACTTGCAGGGGTAGCTGGCTTGAGGTAGCAGGCTGGCTAGGTCGGCCTAGCGTCAGGAGATGGCGACCATCTCAGTAGAAATTTATCTCCAGAAATTGCTGTAATCGTCAGAATTACAGGCCCTCCATTGCCACCAATTTGCCGTGTTGGGGTTCGGTAGGAGATTGATGGATAAGGTAAACTCACTTGTTGGATGGTAACGCTATATTATCAGACTGTGGTAATGGGAGATGGAGCCCAGCCTGCCGTGTTCTACCTTCTATGCCTATGCGTCGAGTGAGAAGAAGGCAGCTAGTCTCGCTCACTCATGGAGCATCCCGTGACGTCATACAGTCACAGGGCTAAGGGATCTTCTATCTAAACACATGGATGGTACTAAGATACTCAGCTATTCTATATAACACATATAAAGGGATCAGCAACTATGCTGACAATATTGCTGGTGCAGCTGCGCTGTGATATTTCCTGGGTGTAGCATGCTGACATTGCTGTTGCAGCTGCTGATATTGCTGGTGTAGCTGCTGATATTGCTGGTGTAATGCGTATTTTGCTGGTGCAGCTGGTGATATTGCTGGTGCAGCAGCTGATATTCCTGGTGCAGCTGCTGTATTGCTGGTGTAGCTGCCGATATTGCTGGTGCAGCTGCTGATATTGCTGGTGCAGCTGCTGATATTGCTGGTGTAGCTGCTGATATTGCTGGTGTAGCTGCTGATATTGCTGTGCAGATGCTATATTGCTGGAGCAGCTGCTGAAATTTTTGTTGGTGTAGCTTGCCTGGATAATGCTGGTGGCTGCTGATATATTTATATTGCTCGTGCAGCTGCTGATATTGCTGGTTGCAACTGCTGATATTGCTGGTGCAGCTGCTTATATTGCTGGTGCAGCTTTGGGATATTACTGGTGCAGCTGCTGATATTGCTGGGCAGATGCTGATATTGCTGGTGCAGCTGCTGATATTCCTGATGCAGCTGCAGGATTGCTGGTGCAGCTGCGATATGCTGGTGCAGCTTTCTGATATTGCTATGCAGCTGCTGATATTGCCGGTGCGTTCCGCGATATTTTGATTTGGTTTTGCAGCAGCTGCTGATATTGTGGTGTAGCTGCTGATATTCCCGTGCAGCTTTCTTTATATTGCTGGTGCAGCTGCTGATATTGCCGGTGCAGCTGCTCATATTGTTGGTGTAGCTGCTGATATTGCTGGAGTAGCTGCTGATAATGTTGGTGTAGCTGCTGATATTGCTGGTGCAGTTGCTGATATTACTGGTGCAGCTGCTGATATTGCTGCTGTAGCTGCTGATATTGCTGCTGTGTGCTGGTGAAGCTGCTGGTGTGCGTGCTGATATTGCTGGTGCAGGCTGCTGATATTACCGGTACAGTCCTGATATTGCTGGTGTAGCTGCTGATATTGCTGGTGTAGCTGCTGATAATGTTGGTGCAGCTTCTGATATTGCTGTGCAGCTTTCTGATATTGCTGTTGCAGCGCTGGGTATTGTTGTGCAGCTGCTGATATTGCTTTGGTGTAGCTGCTGATATTGCTGGTGAAGCTGCTGATATGCTGTGCAGCTGCTGATATTGCTGGTGCTCTAGCTTTGGCTGAATTGCTGTGTAGCTGCTGATATTGCTGGTGCAGCTGCTGATTATTTCTGGTTGAAGTTGCTGATATTGCTAGGTGCTAGCTGCTGATATTGCTAGTGAGCTGCTGATATTGCTGGTGTAGTTTCTGATATTGCGGTGTGAGCTGCTGATATTGCTGGCGTAGTTGCTGATATTGCTGGTGTAGCTGCTGATATTGCTGGTGTAGCTGTGATATGCTGTTAGTGCAGTTAGCTGCTGATATTGCTGGTGTAGCTGCTGATATTGCTGGTGTAGCTGTTGATATTGCTAGTGCAGCTGCTGATATTGCTGGTGTAGCTGCTGATATTGCTGGTGTAGCTGCTGATATTGCTGGTGTAGCTGTTGATATTGCTAGTGCAGCTGCTGATATTGGTGGTGTAGCTGCTGATATTTTGCGCTGGTTTTTAGGGATGCTGATATAGCTGTGTAGTTTCTGATATTGCTGGTGTAGCTGTTGATATTGCTAGTGCAGCTGCTGATATTGCTGGTGTAGCTGCTGATATTGCTGGTGCAGCTGCTGATATTGCTAGTGCAGCTGCTGATATTGTTCGTGCAGCTTTCTGACTATTGCTGGTGTAAGCTGCTGATATTGTCGGGGCAGCTGTTGATATTGCTGGTGCAGCTGCTGATATTGCTAGGTGCAGTTGCTGATATTGCTAGTGTAGCTGCTGATATTGCTGGTGTAGCTGCTGATATTGCTGGTGTAGCTGCTGATATTGCTGGTGCAGTTGCTGATATTGCTGGTGTCAGCTGCTGATATTGCTGGTGCAGTTGCTGATATTGCTGGTGCAGCTGCTGATATTGCTGGTGTAGCTGCTGATATTGCTGGTGTAGCTGCTGATATTGCTGGTGTAGCTGCTGATATTGCTGGTGCAGCTGTTGATATTTCTCGGGGTAAACTGCTGATATTGCTGGGTGCAGTCTGATATTGATGGTTTCAGTTGCTGATATTGCTGGTGTATTGCTGATATTGCTGGTGCAGCTGCTGATATTGCTGGTGTAGCTGCTGATATTGCTGGTGCAGCTGCTGATATTGCTAGTGCAGCTGCTGATATTGCTGGTGCAGCTGCTGATATTGCTGGTGCAACTGCTAATATTGCTGGCGCAGCTGCTCATGTTGCATGTGTAGCTGTTGATATTACTGGTGTAGTTGCTGATATTGCTGGGGCAGCTGCTGATATTGCTGGTGTAGCTGCTGATATTCCTGATGCAGCTGCTGATGTTGCTGGTGAAGCTGCTGATATTGCTGGTGCAGTTGCTGATATTGCTGGTGCAGCTGCTGATATTTCCGGTGCAGTTCCTGATATTGCTGGTGCAGCTGCTGATATTGCCGGTGTGCAGCTGCTCATATTGCTTGGTGTAGCTGCTGATATTGCTGGTGCAGCTGCTGATATTGCTGGTGTAGCTGCTGATATTACCGGTGCAGTTGCTGATATTGCTGGTGCAGCTGCTGATATTGCCGGTGCAGCTGCTCATATTGTTGGTGTAGCTGCTGATATTGCTGGTGTAGCTGCTGATAATGTTGGTGTAGCTGCTGATATTGCTGGTGCAAACTGCTAAAATTGCTAGGGCAGCTGCTCATTTGCTGTGTAAGCTGCTGATATTACTGGTGTAGTTGCTGATATTGCTGGGCAGGTGGGAGCTGCTGATATTGCTGGTGTAGCTGCTGATATTGCTGATGCTAGCTGCTGATTTGCTGGTGTAGCTGCGATATTGCTGGGTGTTGCTGATATTGCTGGTGTCTGTAGGTGCAGCTGATTTGCTGGTGTAGCTGCTGATATTGCTGGTGTAGCTGCTGATATTGTGGTTGTAGCTGCTGATATTGCTGGTGAGCTGTGATATTGCTGGTGTAGCTGCTGATAATTTCTGGTATGCTGATATTGCTGGTGGTGTGATATTGCGGTGAGCTGCTGATATTGCTGGTGTAGCTGCTGATATTGCTGGTGTAGCTGCTGATATTTGTGAGCTGTGATATGCTGGTGCAGCAGCTGATATCGTTGTTGCAGCTCTAGGTGGTTGCATTATGCTTATTGCTGGGTAGCAGTGAGTTGTTACCTCAGGTTGCCTGCATAGTGTAATTACTTCTGTTCGGCAAACCGTGATTTGTTACTCTATTGCCTGCAGTAGTATATTACTTCTGGGCAAGTGCATAGCTGTTCTGCAAAATTTTTTTTTATTCAGGTTGTACGCCTAGATTACTTGCTTGTGCAGCTCGTTCTAGTAGTTCTACAAATGATTTGCTGAGTTGTAGACACTGCCTACTATTAACTAGTGGGAAAATCTGATATTCTGTTTGAGCCTGCTGATATTGCCGGTCCACTGTTCATCTGTGTCGCAGTTCAGATATTGCTGTTGTAGCTGTCTTTAAATTCTGTGTAAATGTCTGATATTGCTGTGCAAGTTGCTGAATTCTTGTGTCCTGCCCGATTCTTCACTTGAAGTTCTTTAACTCTGATATTTTTAATGATCTGGTTCCTGTTGAATTAGCTATTAGCTGCTGATATAACTCTAGTAATTATGCTGACTGTAATGCTTGCAACTCTGATATAAGCTTTAAACTATAGTCGCTATTGACTAGCCTCCTTTGATCTGATGCATCGCTATCTAAATCCAAAATCCAGCCCGCTTATTGTAATCCGGTAAGATGAATCTTTCTTCTAATTTATATATTAGTCTAATGCAAACTCTGATATTGCTACTGAAAATCTTATTTGGGGTTTGTCTGATATGCTGCTAATCAGTGCTGATAATTTTTCTGTTAGTCCTATGATTTCTTGGCTGCTATATTGCTAAGTATCAACCTGCCAAATAACTTGTAACCTCTAATCGAGTCCACTGCTAATAAAAAGCCCCCGTGATCCCTGTATTCTGGTGTAAAGCTGCTCATTTGCTGCAACTGTTAATATTTCCTAAATAGCTGCCTATATGCTTGTAGTCTACTAATATTATCTTTATCTTTAATCTCTAATTCTTATCTCTAATTTCTGAATCTGCATATCTGTTAGTCTGTTGAAACCCTCTAATTCCTCTATTCCTATCTGTAGCTGCCCCATAAATTCTCCAAATTCCTATATTGCTCTTGTGTAATTCAGTACCTCCAATCTATCTAACCGCTGTAATACAAATGCTCAATATTCTTTATCACAATCCAATTCTCAATTCAGCTTTTTGATATTGCCGGTTGCAAACTGCATATTGCCTTTCGCTGCTGATTTTCCCGTGCAAACTCTCATGATATGCCTGTTTTAAAGCTCTGCAATTGCAGGTGTAGCTGGCTGCGTAATGACTGGTTTCTCTTTTGCTGGTTACTGCTGAATTTTCTGGTGAAGCTCTATATTGCAGTGAGCTGGATATTGCTGGTGTGTCTGATATTTTGGGGGGCTTTCTGTATTTCTGGTGAGGCTGATATTGGGTGGTTTTAAATGCCCCGATTGCAGTCCCGCGATATGCTGGGGTAGCTGCTGATTGCAGGTTAGTGCTGTTTTTTGTGGTGATGCGAATTCTGGTGCAGCGAGGCGTTTTATCTCGGGGGTTTTTTGCAGTGTTTTATTCCCGGGTACCTGCTTTTTTATTCCGGGTTGCCCGCAGTTGCTTATTCTGGGAAACGTGCAGTTGGGTTTATAAAAAAAAATATTTTTTTTTTATTTCGGTTTTTAAAAAAAACTTATATTTAATGCTTTATATGTTTTTTTATTGAGCTCTGTAAGCTTTTAAAACGCTGTATGCTTAGCCAGCAATTTGTCATCAAATTCATTTTTTCCCGAAACCCCCCCAAACCTAAAAATTCTTTTACCCCTAAAAATTCTTTAAACTTTTTCTAAAAGCAAAATTCCATTTTGCTTCAGCTCAGAATTCTTCTTAATTTCTTTAAAACTTGAAAATTTTTAATGCGATTTTTGTCTTGGTTAACTAAAAATATTCTTGTCTGAAAATAAAATTAAAGTAAATTCTGTTTTTCCTGTAATCTGGTTAACCCAAAATTAATCTGTTTTTAAAAAGTTAATTCTGTCCAACTTTTCGTGTAATCTCAAATCCTCCCAACCTTATTTTTTTCCCAAGTGAAACTTTCATTTTAATTTTTTATTATTTGTTAAAAAATCCTTAAAACCCCTTTTTTTAACTGAAAAATTCTTTCCCTTTTTTTAAATTTCCATGCTCTATCTTTTAATCTTTAATTTTTATCTCATCTTATTAAACTCCCAAAAACTTAATATCCCCCTACCAAAAACAAAAATTTAATCTCAATCTGGTCCCCCGAAAAAAAAATCCCTGCCCTGTCTTGGTTCAAATCTCCTTCATTTTTAATTATAAAAATCCTTAAAAAAAGGGTCCCCCGCCCCGGTTTTAAATTAAAAATTTATTAATTTTATTTAAACCCTAAATTTAATTCTTATTTTAATCCAATCTGTCAATCTTTTCAAACCCCCCCAACCCAATTTCCCATTATGTCCCAAAAATTAAACTCCCTTCCTAATTTTTTTTTAAAAACCACCTTCAATTAATCAAAGTTTAAAAAACTCTCAATATAAATTTAATTTCCCAATCCCCAAAACCCACCCTTTTTTAATTTTCCGGGAAAATCCCTTGTTTTTTTGTCTAAACCCTGCTCAACCATCTCATCTGAAATCCTTGTTTTAAAATCTCTCGTCCACATTTTGTAATCCCCAGTCCCTGATCCCCCGTTCTCCAGACTCGGTTCTGTCTTCGTAATCGCCAACATCTTTCATCTTTTTCTGCGTCTCACCTCGGGCAGCATATAAGTTTTCATTCACTTGTTTGGGCTTCACATTATTCCAGATTATGGAGCTGAACTCCTATCCAGGCTGAGGGACTGACCACCTCAAAACTACTTCTGAGGATGGACTGATTATACATCATGTTTACATCTCTGCTACTATTGTCTCTATGTATTCGACTGAAGAAGCCTACTGTGCAGGCGAAGCGAAACTACGGCACATGCTTCTTATCAGTCTACTTGTATGTATTATTTACCATTTACATATGTATACCTCTTCACATTTCTTCCTACCACATTTCCCCCTTAATCTCTTTTTCCGTCTTCCTCCTCCCTCTTAACACACTACCTCTGATTTACGCTACTGTCCTCTCCATTAAATTCCAAATCTCCCTTAATCTCACACATAGTATCATTCCCTATTCTCTTCTCCGTAGATCTCTCACTCTCCCTTCATTTACCTTTCCCCTAATCTTCTTTTCTCCAAACTAACTTCTCTTCTTTTCCTGTCAATACTCTGAACTATTTTACCCCTTTACTCTTTTATTTGCGGTCATCCATCTTCTCTGTAGCTTGACACCCGACGTTTCCTCTTCTTTCTTCTCAATAACCTCCTCAACTTTACCTCACTTCATCCCTTTAATTTCCCTTTCCTTCCTTCTCCCTCTTAGTCTCTTCTTTCTTTCTTTCTCCCATAACCTCCCATTCCTTTACACTCTTCCCAATAACCCCTCTTCCTCCATCTTTTGTTACTCCGCGCATATGCTTTATTTTTATCAAGATTGATGGACAGAACACATCGGTTCTAGGCTGAGGGACTGATTACCTCAAACACCTCCACATCTTCCACCGTTCTTCTCTCTCCTAAACTAAGAACCCACTGGCATGCAAAATGTTTCCGTAATAAAGATTGACAAATTTTACATCATTCTCTCCTTTATTACCCTCATCTCTCCACACCAACTTCTTTATATTTTATATTTATTTTTTTCAGCAACACATCTATCCCTTTGTTCTCCACGCTTTGCCAGTCCTTCCCTTTCTCTATTCTCTCTCTTAATTCCCCACCCCCATCCTGTCTCTCCATTCTCCCACTTAACCTCTCTTTTTCACCTCTTCTATCCCACTTCTTTTCTTACATTCCCTCCCCCCTCCGACTCTTTGATTCCCCTCTTCCCTCCAATCTTCAGCATTTCTTTTACCCACCGAATCCCTAACCCCTCTCCTTCCCATCTTATCCTTCCTCACCCATTCCCCGTCATTCTTTTTTTAACTCTCTTTTAACTACAAATAGAAAAACGTTCCTCACAACCCAAACCAGTCTTTTACCTTTGCATACTACGCTCACTTCCCTTCATCATCCCACTCTTCCTTTCTTATAATCACTGATAAAAAAGGTTCGGAATAAGAATGAATCAGAGAAGAGGCAGCGACTCCTACGACATGTCTCAGCGGACTATCTCAGCGGACTAAGTAGTTCGCGGAATTGTCATGGGAACCTAAGATCAAAGGAGGAAAGAGGGAGGGCATTAGTAAGCCAGGGATACCGAACAATATGATGGCAATGAAAGGCAGACAGGTGGTGTTAGACCAAGGTGAAAACCCATGGGACAAGCTACAAAGAAACGACGAAGAAAGATCATATCAATCTAGAGAAAGAAAGAAATCTTCGACAATGGATTGGTATTACAAGAAAGAGCGTTTGACCTACGACAAGGGAACATTATATTTATACTTCATGATAGGGATGACACCCGGACGAGCTGAATGTAAAAGCAGCGGGGCCGGCAGGGTACGGGCCGGCAGGGTACGGGCCGGCAGGGTACGGGCCGGCAGGGTACGGGCCGGCAGGGTACGGGGAAAGGGAGACATGAGGCCGGAAGCCGAACCTTTAGTCTCGGGTAAGCGCAGAAGCTAGGATCCCACTGCTATGCTGCAGACAACGCAAAACGATCCTAGAGACTGGTGCTGGTATCACTAAGGAGCAGAATCCTGTGTGCCACTCAGTGGGTAGTGACCCTGGATCTTTATCTTTTACACCAAACCCTTTCCTAGCCTTACAGCAACATCCTTTCCAAAAGGTATACAAGGTAGTAACATGCTTGCTAAATATACGTTAATTAACCTCTCAAAAGAGGGGACGTTGGGCTGTCGCTATATTCGAAATACAAGAAAAATAAAAGTCTAATTACTTGAAATCGTAAAACACGATTTCAGACTAATCGTAGAATGGGTGGACTCGAACCATGGCTGGACGAGTTTTAAAACTCGTAGGCTATGGTCTAACCAATGGTTCAGCTGAATCAGTGAGTTTTAGGACTCGCCTGCCATGGGTTCGAGCTCATCTCGTCATGTTATTTGAAATGTCGAATTTTTTTAAATTATTTTATTTGTTGACACGGATATGGGTTTTAGATTAGAAGATGCCAAAGTATGTGTTGCAAAACGTTCTAGATACACTTCATTATCTAATTAACAGTGTACTCAAAGGCAATGGGAATATATTCCTATAATAAGAGTATATATCAACAAAAATATATCATTGGTAGTTGCAACATTCAGGTATCACTGCATTGATTAAATTATGGCTTCCTGTTACTATGCATCAAATTATGTTAGTTTTTAAACTTCAGAATCTGAATTACAACATTTATATATTGTCCACATATATTAAACTAAATAATTGTGTAGTCCTTTACCTTCCTATTGTGTTAGATAGTATGAAGGAAATTTTGATTACCCACTTTTCTAAACACGTTATGCCATTCCTACGTTTGAGCTGCTTCACTAACCTTCCACATAACACTGGACAACAATAAAAATTATGTTCAGCCTGCGAGTGAGATAGATGCTGGTGTTCCTAAGTAAATTGAGCATGGTGATTCCAAATTTAACGTTGAAATTGAGCAATCACGTCCGGATTTTTAGTTATTAAAAACATACGTTTTCAAGAATTATTTATTTATAAATTGTTTCATCAAAGTTTACAGCACATGTAATATAATGAGACATTAAAAAATATTCTCTTTTATAAAGTAATTGCTCATTAAGCAAAATACTCACATTGGAAGTAGAAAACATTTAAAAATGTTTTAACCATTTGTCTTTGCCCTGAAGACTAACTGCTGTATCATTGAATAAACTAACAGTAGTCCCCCATTAAGTTGCCACTGAAATTTCAGTGATAGCGTACCTCCACTGTAATAATATCAAGCTGAAACCTTTCATTATACGCATCACTAACAACACAAGAATGGCTGGAAAGAGGTCCAGGTGTGAATGAAGAAAGTGTTTTATAGGCTTCTTCTGTATCACATTTTGAAGTAGCTCGGCATAATTGTCTGTTTTGTTCGTTCCTACCAAGGTCTAGACAACCTATTTGAGAGTTTCCCATACAGCCAGCTCCAGTGGGATGAGTATTGAAAATAAGACTGGGATTGTAAGATAAGATAAGATAAGATTTCGTTCGGATTTTTAACCCCGGAGGGTTAGCCACCCAGGATAACCCAAGAAAGTCAGTGCGTCATCGAGGACTGTCTAACTTATTTCCATTGGGGTCCTTAATCTTGTCCCCCAGGATGCGACCCACACCAGTCGACTAACACCCAGGTACCTATTTGCTGCTAGGTGAACAGGACAACAGGTGTAAGGAAACGTGTCGAAATGTTTCCACCCGCCGGGAATCGAACCCGGGCCCTCCGTGTGTGAAGCGGGAGCTTTAGCCACCAGGCCACCGGGTCACCTTCACCATTCAAAGCTATTACAAAGTTGTTCACTAGGCCCAACTGTAGGCAATAGTGGAAGAAATATCTTTTGAGGATGCACCAGAGGCCCATGTTATATGTTGAATGTTTCTGCAATATGGTGTTTTATTGTAAAACAAACCCATTAGCTTTTAGGTCCCCACATACACCATCGTTTTATTTAGCAACAGGAGAATTTCCATGGACATGTATGTTTTCTTTAATCCCTTAGCCTGAGCCTTCAATCCCTCAGCATGAGCCTTCAATCCCTCAACATGAGCCACTGGCACAGATGGGTTTTTATTGTCGTTGTGGTGGAGCACTACTTTCAAACTGACCTTGCTGGAGTCGACAAGCAGTCTCCAGTAATCAGAATTGTGTTCATAGCCCATCTTATTCGAAATACCATTCACCTCAATGCAGAAACCCACATCATTTTTCATTTATTGGTAATATGGTTTGCATGATACCTTCAGACTAAACATATCGATTCAAGGCTGAGGGACTGATTACCTCAAACTCCTCATCTTCCACTGTTCTTCACTAGCTTGCGAAAACGTTTCCAGAATAAAGATTACCAAATGTTGCCCAAGTGTCTTAACTATTAACTAGTCGGTTTCAAAATCACTTACACATATTCTTCTTACAACCGTCTTCCTTCACCTTCAGTCCTCCTTCCGTCACCTTTACCTTCTCCTACCATATTTCTTCTATCCCCTTCAATTTCTGTGGCATGTGCTGAGTATTTACAAAGTCACTCTAACACAAAAGAGTGAGGGAAAACGTATATATAGGTGAGGGGGACAGGGACGGGACAAAGAGAGGAAGAAGTAGTGGTAGTGGTAAGGCTGGTAGTGGAAGCAGTAGTAGAATTAATAGTGGTAGTATAAAGTAAGGAGAGTAGTTTAGTGGTACAAGAGAGAAAAATGAGTAAATAATGAAAGGAGGCAATAGTGATGGAAGCAGCGGGTTATTTGTGTAATGTTTCAGTCATGGTATTGTACTATTTGTTCATAACATATTAACATTGTACATATTGTAAATAAGTGGTGATGGAAATACATGGGTAAATAAATCTATTTCGTCTCAGTTTGTCTTGCCCTTGCTCTGCCCTGCTGTGCTTGTCTTGCCCTTGCTCTGCCTTGCTGTGTTTGTCTTGCCCTTCCTCTGCACTACTGTGTTTGTCTTGCTCTTGCTCTGCCCTGCTGTGTTTGTCTTGCTCTTGCTCTGCCCTGCTGTGTTTGTCTTGCTCTTGCTCTGCCCTGCTGTGTTTGTCTTGCTCTTGCTCTGCCCTGCTGTGTTTGTCTTGCCCTTGCTCTGCCCTGCTGTGCTTGTCTTGCTCTTGCTCTGCCCTGCTGTGTTTGTCTTGCCCTTGCTCTGCCCTGCTGTGTTTGTCTTGCCCTTGCTCTGCCCTGCTGTGTTTGTCTTGCCCTTGCTCTGCCCTGCTGTGTTTGTCTTGCCCTTGCTCTGCCTTGCTGTGTTTGTCTTGCCCTTCCTCTGCACTACTGTGTTTGTCTTGCCCTTGCTCTGCCCTGCTGTATTTGTCTTGCCCTTGCTCTGCCCTGCTGTGTTTGTCTTGCCCTTGCTCTGCCCTGCTGTGTTTGTCTTGCCCTTGCTCTGCCCTGCTGTGTTTGTCTTGCCCTTGCTCTGCCCTGCTGTGTTTGTCTTGCCCTTGCTCTGCCTTGCTGTGTTTGTCTTGCCCTTCCTCTGCACTACTGTGTTTGTCTTGCCCTTGCTCTGCCCTGCTGTATTTGTCTTGCCCTTGCTCTGCCCTGCTGTGTTTGTCTTGCCCTTGCTCTGCCCTGCTGTGTTTGTCTTGCCCTTGCTCTGCCATGTTGTGTTTGTCTTACCCTTGCTCTGCCTGCTGTGTTTGTGTTGCCCTTGCTCTGCCTGCTGTGTTTGTCTTGCCCTTGCTCTGCCCTGCTGTGTTTGTCTTGCCCTTGCTCTGCCCTGTTGTGTTTGTCTTGCCCTTGCTCTGCCTGCTGTGTTTGTCTTGCCCTTGCTCTGCCCTGTTGTGTTTGTCTTGCCCTTGCTCTGACTGCTGTGTTTTGTCTTGCCCTTGTTCTGCCTGCTGTGTTTGTCTTGCCCTTGCTCTGCCCTGTTGTGTTTGTCTTGCCCTTGCTCTGCCTGCTGTGTTTGTCTTGCCCTTGCTCTGCCTGCTGTGTTTGTCTTGCCCTTGCTCTGCCCTGTTGTGTTTGTCTTGCCCTTGTTCTGCCTGCTGTGTTTGTCTTGCCCTTGCTCTGCCTGCTGTGTTTGTCTTGCCCTTGTTCTGCCTGCTGTGTTTGTCTTGCCCTTGCTCTGCCTTGCTGTGTTTGTATTGCCCTTGCTCTGCCCTGCTGTGTTTGTCTTGCCCTTGCTGTGCCTTGCTGTGTTTGTCTTACCCCTGCTCTGCCTTGCTGTGTTTGTCTTGCCCTTGCTCTGCCCTGGTGTGTTTGTCTTACCCTTGTTCTGCCCTGCTGTGTTTGTCTTGCCCTTGCTCTGCCCTGCTGTGTTTGTCTTGCCCTTGCTCTGCCTTGATGTGTTTGCCTTGCCCTTGCTGTGCCCTGCTGTGTTTGTCTTCCCCTTGCTCTGCCCTGCTGTGCTTGTCTTGCCCTTGCTCTGCCCTGCTATGCTTGTCTTGCCCTTGCTCTGAATTGCTGTGTTTGTCTTGCCCTTGTTCTGCCTTGCTGTGTTTGTCTTGCCCTTGTTCTGCCTTGCTGTGTTTGTCTTGCTCTTGCTCTGCCTTGCTGTGTTTGTCTTGCCCTTGTTTTGCCTTAGCTGTGTTTGTCTTGCCTTTGCTCTGCCTTGCTGTGTTTGTCTTGCTCTTGCTCTGCTCTTCTGTGTTTGTCTTGCCCTTGTTCTGCCTTGCTGTGTTTGTCTTGCCCTTGCTCTGCCCTGCTTTGCTTGTCTTGCCCTTGCTCTGCCTTGCTGTGTTTGTCTTGCCCTTGCTCTGCCTTGCTGTATTTCTCTTGCCCTTAACTCTGCCCTGCTGTGTTTGTCTTGCCCTTGTTTTGCCTTAGCTGTGTTTGTCTTGCCCTTGCTCTGCCTTGCTATGTTTGTCTTGCCCTTGCTCTGCCGTGCTGTGTTTGTCTTTCCCTTGCTCTGCCCTGCTGTGTTTGTCTTGCCGTTACTCTGCCTTGCTGTGTTTGTATTGCCTTTGCTGTGCCTTGCTTTGTTTGTCTTGCCCTTGTTCTGCCCTGCTGTGTTTGTCTTTCCTTGCTCTGCCTTGCTGTGTTTGTCTTGCCCTTGCTCTGCCTTGCTGTGTTTGTCTTGCCCTTGCTCTGCCTTGCTGTGTTTGTCTTGCCCTTGCTCTGCCTTGCTGTGTTTTGTCTTGCCCTTGCTCTGCCTTGCTGTGTTTGTCTTGCCCTTGCTCTGCCTTGCTGTGTTTGTCTTGCCCTTGCTCTGCCTTGCTGTGTTTGTCTTGCCCTTGCTCTGCCTTGCTGTGTTTGTCTTGCCCTTGCTCTGCCTTGCTGTGTTTGTCTTGCCCTTGCTCTGCCTTGCTGTGTTTGTCTTGCCCTTGCTCTGCCTTGCTGTGTTTGTCTTGCCCTTGCTCTGCCTTGCTGTGTTTGTCTTGCCCTTGCTCTGCCTTGCTGTGTTTGTCTTGCCTTCTGCTCTGCCTTGCTGTGTTTGTCTTGCCCTTGCTCTGCCCTGCTGTGCTTGTCTTGCCTTTGCTCTGCCCTGCTGTGTTTGTCTTGCCCTTCTTCTGCCGTGCTGTGTTTGTCTTGCCCTTGCTCTGCCCTGTTGTGTTTTTCTTGCCCTTGCTCTGCCCTGCTGTGTTTGTTTTGCCCTTGCACTACCCTGCTGTGTTTGTCTTGCCCTTGCTCTGCCCTGCTGTGATTGTCTTGCCTTTGCTCTGCCCTGCTGTGATTGTCTTGCTCTTGCTCTGCCTTGCTGTGTTTGTCTTGCCCTTGATCTGCCCTGCTGTGTTTGTTTTTTCCTTTGCTCTGCCTTGCTGTGTTTGTCTTGCCCTTGATCTGCCCTGCTGTGATTGTCTTGCTCTTGCTCTGCCTTGCTGTGTTTATCTTGCCCTTGATCTGCCCTGCTGTGTTTGTCTTTCCTTTGCTCTGCCTTGCGGTGTTTGTCTTGCCCTTGCTCTGCCTTGCATTGTTTGTCTTGCCCTTGCTCTGCCTTGCTGTGTTTGTCTTGCCCTTGCTCTGCCTTGCTGTGTTTGTCTTGCCCTTGCTCTGCCTTGCTGTGTTTGTCTTGCCCTTGTTCTGCCTTGCATTGTTTGTCTTGCCCTTGCTCTGCCTTGCTGTGTTTGTCTTGCCCTTGCTCTGCCTTGCTGTGTTTGTCTTGCCCTTGTTCTGCCTGCATTGTTTGTCTTGCCCTTGCTCTGCCTTGCTGTGTTTGTCTTGCCCTTGTTCTGCCTTGCATTGTTTGTCTTGCCCTTGCTCTGCCTTGCTGTGTTTGTCTTGCCCTTGCTCTGCCCTGCTGATTACCTTTAGATTACCAGCTGTTGTTAATAATATCCTTATCTCATTCTTCCTTCCCACTCCTACTCTCCCTCTCCTCCTTTCATCCCGCTCTACTTGTTCCACCCCACTAATTCAATTCCACTCACTTCCTTTCACACTCCTATCCTATTCGCCTCGTCTGGCCCTCATCCTTCCATCCCTCTCAATTTGTTTTACCCTCCTCCTTCTATCCCCATTAATCTTGCCTAACCTTCATCATCCTTCCACACAACTCATAATTTACCCTCATCCTCCCATCCCACTCATCTCCTCCCACTTTCCTTCCAACCCATTCCCCTCCTACTATCTTCATCTGTCTATCCCACTCACCTCCACACACTCTCCTACTTTCATCGCCCTCCCCTCCTCCCTTCTTCTTTCCCACTTCCCCTACACTGACCCAGCTCAATCCTACCTCCCTCCCCACCTCCTTTCACCCCTCTTGCATTCCATTCAGCTCCCTCTCTCTATACCTTCCACTAAACTTCTTCTTCACCTCCTTCTAAAATCTCCAGATGTTGCATCTTTACGAGACATGGAAGCACCAGGTCAGAGGGAAGCATTCTCTAATTCCTTTTCCTGCCAAGAAAAAATACCTAATTTCGAAAAATTAGGCGCGCGCACACGCACGCACGCACGCACGCACAAATACGCACACACGAACACGCACACACACACACACACACACACACACACACACACACACACACACACAACACACACACACCCCACACACACACACACACTCACACACACATACACACACACACACACACACACACACACACACACACACACACTCACACACACACACACACACACACACACACACACACACACACACAGCACCTGTTTGGAACCCCCACTTGATAAAGCACGTCAAGAAACTAGATAAAGTGCAAAGGTTTGCGACAATGTTAGTTCCAGAGCTAAGGGGAATGTCCTGTGAAGAAAGGTTAAGGGAAATCGACCTGACGACACTAGAGGACAGGAGGGTCAGGGGAGACATGATAACGACATATGAAACACTGCGCGGAATAGACAAGGTGGACAAAGACAGGATGTTCCAGGGATGGGACACAGAAACAAGAGGTCACAATTGGAAGTTGAAAACACAAATGAGTCAGAGAGATATTAGGAAGTATTTCTTCAGTCATAGAGTTGTCAGGCAGTGGAATAGCCTAGAAAGTGATGTAGTGGAGGCGGTAACCATACATAGTTTTAAGACGAGGTTTGATAAAGCTCATGGAGGGGTGAGAGAGAGGACCCAGTAGCAACCGGTGAAGAGGCGGGGCGAGGAGCTAAGACTCGACCCCTGCAACCACAAATATGTGAGTACACACACACACACACACACACACACACACACACACAAACACACACACACACACGTGCGTTAGGCCTTTTCTGTGACTGGATGTTATTTTAGCAATAGTGCTTAAGCAGATATTTTACAGATTAATTTTATAGTGCGATGCTCCAGTGAAACTCAAAACGAAAGACAGTTATCTCTGGACAATGAAGGAGGTGAAGAAGACTTGAAGATTGAAACATAATAGAAAGGTATGCGTGATTTATTTTTGAAATGGTCATTGATGTTGAATAGAAAGAGTGGAGGTACAGTATATAAGCTACGTCACACAAAATCGATGCTACTAGACATGCAACCTGCCAGACGCTGCCACAGTTCACTGATACAGCTGAGTTTGTCCCCGAGTTGTGTGCTGGAAGTAAACTAGTCTTTTTGATGATTATATTTTATTAGCAAATATGGTAACTGAGCTGGAAAAAATGTATATTGGAAATTGTCTCCACCACTGTCTATCAAATATATTCTAACTTCAAAGGCCTAGTTATCAATGTAAGATATTGAAGCACGGCGGTGGGCCTACTGGCCCATGTAGGGCAGGACCTACAGTCACTAGAAATAAAGTTTCCACTCACCTAACTCAAACAGCGCATAGCACTTCCCTCCACTCTTACCTTCTCTGTGAGGTAAGAAAGGTTATGACATTAATTAGCTAGAGATAGATCAGACTAAAGAAAGACAAAAATCTAGAGAGTAAACCATGTGAGCATCCAATATTTGCACTGCATGTCAAAAGGGAGAAGATACAAGTGGAAATTAACCTCGAGGATATAGAGATGGAGAAGGAAACTTTGATGGTACGAGAAGAGTAGAATATGAGAGAGAAAGTAGGCGAGAGCTCTCACTGTGTCTCTCTTGAGATTAAAATAAAAAAGCAAATAGAAGAAATGAAGAACTAAAGATCTGATGGAAGAAATGGGAGCTGGAACTGAAACTACAAGAACCTGTGTTATTAAGGAGGAATATATGTAAGTGGTAGAAATAAGGTATTTAGTACTGCGAGGAAAATCAAATCTCATGGGATTTCATAAACTAGACGCAGTGTATATCAAGAAAGAAAGAACAAAGGGAAAAAGAAAGGGAGACACTGAGAAGAAAAAAGCAAGAGAGTATGGGAAGGATCAACAGAGGGAAATTGTCCAGGAATTTATCCATTACTCCACAGAATCCAAGTCCAGTATCTTCAAAAGTGAAGTGGGGAAACAGCCTGTCAGAAAACATTAAAAATGATTGAATCAGTGTGTGGCGCTCATATGTAGATGGAGTCACCAGCGAATGTGAAGTCATGACACAAAGAGGAGAGGAAAACCCTGATATTATATCTGTTATAGTGACGAAACTCTCAGGAATAATAAAAAAATGTTATGTCCCAGAGGGAATTGCGCTGATGATCAGGAAGAGGAGTTGCACTAGTCAGAAACCGCTGGAGGTTTAAGAATATAGGGAACCTGGATAAAGTATATGAAGTATTTAAGAGGATGATGATTTACTACGTGATTTTTCATAGTCAGTTTGAAATCAAATTTTCCCCCTAGGATATAGACCTCATCACCGAGTTCCAATACTCATTTCATTCTTACTACTTCTTCATCATTAACATCATGGTACCGAGACACCATTATCATTTGTATTTTCTCAGAAGCAAATGTTACCTGCCATCCTTTTCCCAGGTTGTTGTAGCTGTAAGCTAATGATTTATGCAATTCAGAGCAGTTGACACTTTCCTCTCTTAAGAACATAAGAACATAAGAAAGGAGGAACACTGCAGCATGCCTGTTGGCCCATGCTAGGCAGGTCCTTCACAGATCCATCCCAGTAATAGAATATTTGCCCTCATAAGAACATAAGAAAGAAGGAACACTGCAACAGGCCTACTGGTCTATGCGAGGCACCTCCAATTCTCCCCACCGACTTAAGCCAATGTCTTGACCTAGTGAGGCCAGACACGTCACTAAGGGAGGAGCACTGCATCCGACGTAGTAGCCAGTCAGGTCCAACTCACTCCCACCCACACCCACTCATGTATTTATCCAACCTATTTTTAAAACTACACAATGTCGTAGCATCTATGACGGTACTCGGGAGTTTGTTCCACTCATCCACAACTCTGTTACCAAACCAGTGCTCTCCTATAACCTTCCTGAATCTGAATTTTTCCAATTTAAAACCATTGCTGCGAGTCCTGTCTATGTTAGACATTTTTAGCACGCTATTTACATCCTCTTCATTAATTCCTGTTTTCCATTTATACACCTTAATCATATCCCCACTAATTCTACGTCTTCCTAGAGAGTGCAAATTCAGGGCCCTCAGTTTATCCTCATAGGGAATATTTCTGATACAATGGATCAACTTTGTCATCCTCCTTTGTACGTTTTCCAGAGCATTTACATCCATTCTGTAAAACAGTGACCAGAACTGTGCAGCATAATCCAAATGAGGCCTAACCAAAGATATATAGAGTTGAAGAACAACCTGAGGACTTCTATTATTTATATTTCATGCTATGAAGCCAAGGATTTTGTTAGCTTTGTTGTGAACACTTAATGCACTGTTGTCTTGGTTTTAGATTACTGCTAACCAGAACTCCTAAATCCTTTTTGCAATTCGTAATATTAAGATCTACATAATTTATTTTAAATGTTGCGTGGTTGTTTTCCTGTCCAACATTTAGAACTTTTCATTTGTCAATATTAAACTGCATCTGCGACTTCTCCGACCACTCCATGAGTTTATTCAAATCATCCTGGAGTGCTCTGTGTCCTCACTACAATGAATTGGAGAGCCTATTTTGGTGTCATTAGCAAATTTACTTACGTCGCTATTTATTCCCTCATCTATGTCGTTTACATAGAATGTGAACAACAAGGGGCCCAACACTGACCCCTGTGGAAAACCGCTTGTGACGTGCCCCCATTCTGATTTCTCCCCATTTATGCGAACTCTCTGCTGCCTATTCGTCAACCATGCCTCAACCCAGGAAAAAAAATCTCCTTTTCAGTGTGCCTTAAGTTTCCTCAATAGCCTCTGATGTGGAACTCTATCGAAAGCCTTACTGAAGTCCATATACGCAATATCATATTCAATATCATCTACCTCCTCAAATACCTTAGTGAAGAAAGTCAGTAAATTCGTAAAACAGGAACGCCCATTTGTAAAACCGTGTTGAGATTCATTAATCAATCTGTGCCTATCAAGATGGCTACGAATTGCTTCGGCAATTATTGATTCCATAAATTTTCCCACTATGGAGGTAAGGCTTATTGGTCTATAGTTCGAAGCTAAGGACCTGTCACCTGTCTTGTAAATAGGTTTTTCTCCTTTTTCTAAATAGCTCTTGTTCTTTTTTATTTCTTCTATTGTCCATGGGGAAGTGGAAAAGAATCTTTCCTCCGTAAGCCATGCGTGTCGTATGAGGCGACTAAAATGCCGGGAGCAATGGGCTAGTAACCCCTTCTCCTGTATACATTTACTAAAAAAGAGAAGAAGGAAAACTTTATAAAACTGGGATGCTTAAATGTGCGTGGATGTAGTGCGGATGACAAGAAACAGATGATTGCTGATGTTATGAATGAAAAGAAGTTGGATGTCCTGGCTCTAAGCGAAACAAAGCTGAATGGGGTAGGAGAGTTTCAGTGGGGGGAAATAAATGGGATTAAATCTGGAGTATCTGAGAGAGTTAGAGCAAAAGGAGGGGTTAGCAGTAATGTTAAATGATCAGTTATGGAAGGAGAAAAGAGAATATGAATGTGTAAATTCAAGAATTATGTGGATTAAAGTAAAGGTTGGATGCGAGAAGTGGGTCATAATAAGCGTGTATGCACCTGGAGAAGAGAGGAATGCAGAGGAGAGAGAGAGATTTTGGGAGATGTTAAGTGAATGTATAGGAGCCTTTGAACCAAGTGAGAGAGTAATTGTGGTAGGGGACTGAATGCTAAAGTAGGAGAAACTTTTAGAGAGGGTGTGGTAGGTAAGTTTGGGGTCCAGGTGTAAATGATAATGGGAGCCCTTTGATTGAAATTTGTATAGAAAGGGGTTAGTTATAGGTAATACATATTTTAAGAAAAAGAGGATAAATAAGTATACACGATATGATGTAGGGCGAAATGACAGTAGTTTGTTGGATATGTATAGGTAGATAAAAGACTGTTGAGTAGACTTCAGGATGTACATGTTTATAGAGGGGCCACAGATATATCAGATCACTTTCTAGTTGTAGCTACACTGAGAGTAAAAGGTAGATGGGATACAAGGAGAATAGAAGCATCAGGGAAGAGAGAGGTGAAGGTTTATAAACTAAAAGAGGAGGCAGTTAGGGTAAGATATAAACAGCTATTGGAGGATAGATGGGCTAATGAGAGCATAGGCAATGGGGTCGAAGAGGTATGGGTAGTTTAAAAATGTAGTGTTAGAGTGTTCAGCAGAAGTTTGTGGTTACAGGAAATGTGGGTGCAGGAGGGAAGAGGAGTGATTGGTGGAATGAAGATGTAAAGAGAGTAGTAAGGGAGACAAAGTTAGCATATGAGAAGTTTTTACAAAGTAGAAGTGATGCAAGGAGGGAAGAGTATATGGAGAAAAAGAGAGAGGTTAAGAGAGTGGTGAAGCAATGTAAAAAGAGAGCAAATGAGAGAGTGGGTGAGATTTTTATCAACAAATTTTGTTTGAAAAAAAAGAAAAAGTTTTGGAGTGAGATTAACAAGTTAAGAAAGCCTAGAGAACAAATGGATTTGTCAGTTAAAAATAGGAGAGGAGAGTTATTAAATGGAGAGTTAGAGGTATTGGGAAGATGGAGGGAATATTTTGAGGGAATTGTTAAATGTTGATGAAGATAGGGAAGCTGTGATTTCGTGTATAGGGCAAGGGGAATAACATCTTGTAGGAGTGAGGAAGAGCCAGTTGTGAGTGTGGGGAAGTTCGTGAGGCAGTAGGTAAAATGAAAGGGGGTAAGGCAGCGCGGGATTGATGGGATAAAGATAGAAATGTTAAAAGCAGGTGGGGATATAGTTTTGAGTGGTTGGTGCAATTATTTAATAAATGTATGGAAGAGGGTAAGGTACCTAGGGATTGGCAGAGAGCATGCATAGTTCCTTGTATAAAAAGGGAAAGGGGATAAAAGAGAGTGCAAAAATTATAGGGGGATAAGTCTGTTGAGTGTACTGGTAAAGTGTATGGTAGAGTTATAATTGAAAGAATTAAGAGTAAGACGGAGAATAGGATAGCAGATGAACAAGGAGGCTTTAGGAAAGGTAGGGGGTGTGTGACCAGGGTGTTTACAGTGAAACATATAAGTGAACAGTATTTAGATAAGGCTAGAGAGGTTTTTGTGGCATTTATGGATTTGGAAAAGGCGTATGACAGGGTGGATAGGGGGGCAATGTGGCAGATGTTGCAAGTGTATGGTGTAGGAGGTAGGTTACTGAAAGCAGTGAAGAGTTTTTACGAGGATAGTGAGGCTCAAGTTAGAGTATGTAGGAAAGAGGGAAATTTTTTCCCAGTAAAAGTAGGCCTTAGACAAGGATGTGTGATGTCACCGTGGTTGTTTAATATATTTATAGATGGGGTTGTAAGAGAAGTAAATGCGAGGGTCTTGGCAAGAGGCTGGAGTTAAAAGATAAAAGAATCACACACAAAGTGGGAGTTGTCACAGCTGCTCTTTGCTGATGACACTGTGCTCTTGGGAGATTCTGAAGAGAAGCTGCAGAGATTGGTGGATGAATTTGGTAGGGTGTGCAAAAGAAGAAAATTAAAGGTGAATACAGGAAAGAGTAAGGTTATGAGGATAACAAAAAGATTAGGTGATGAAAGATTGAAATCAGATTGGAGGGAGAGAGTATGGAGGAGGTGAACGTATTCAGATATTTGGGAGTGGACGTGTCAGCGGATGGGTCTATGAAAGATGAGGTGAATCATAGAATTGATGAGGGAAAAAGAGTGAGTGGTGCACTTAGGAGTTTGTGGAGACAAAGAACTTTGTCCTTGGAGGCAAAGAGGGGAATGTATGAGAGTATAGTTTTACCAACGCTCTTATATGGGTGTGAAGCGTGGGTGATGAATGTTGCAGCGAGGAGAAGGCTGGAGGCAGTGGAGATGTCATGTCTGAGGGCAATGTGTGGTGTGAATATAATGCAGAGAATTCGTAGTTTGGAAGTTAGGAGGAGGTGCGGGATTACCAAAACTGTTGTCCAGAGGGCTGAGGAAGGGTTGTTGAGGTGGTTCGGACATGTAGAGAGAATGGAGCGAAACAGAATGACTTCAAGAGTGTATCAGTCTGTAGTGGAAGGAAGGCGGGGTAGGGGTCGGCTAGGAAGGGTTGGAGGGAGGGGGTTAAAGGAGGTTTTGTGTGCGAGGGGCCCTTGGACTTCCAGCAGGCATGCGTGAGCGTGTTTGATAGGAGTGAATGGAGACAAATGGTTTTTAATACTTGACGTGCTGTTGGAGTGTGAGCAAAGTAACATTTATGAAGGGATTCAGGGAAACCGGCAGGCCGGACTTGAGTCCTGGAGATGGGAAGTACAGTGCCTGCACTCTGAAGGAGGAGTGTTAATGTTGCAGTTTAAAAACTGTAGTGTAAAGCACCCTTCTGGCAAGACAGTGATGGAGTGAATGATGGTGAAAGTTTTTCTTTTTCAGGCCACCCTGCCTTGGTGGGAATCGGCCAGTGTGATAATATAATAATAATAAAATATTTGTCATTTTCCATTTATCAGACACTATGCTAGTTTGCAGTGATATGTTGAAAAGACTAACCAAAGGCATGCTAAGTTCCTCTTTACATTCCTTTAACATCCTTGCAAACAGTTCATCAGGGCCTGGGGATTTGTTAGGTTTTAGTTTCTCTATTTGTCTGAGAACCATATCACTAGTTACCGCAATCGTGCATAGTTTATTATCGTAGTCTGCCTATGAATGAGATCTGAGATGAGTTGAAGGTCATTGAAGTAAACATTTCATAATAATGACCCAAGCACACACTTCCCTGTGGAACACTTGCATCAATAGTATCTTGCTGGTTCTGTATCGCTGAGAGTTATGCCTAGAGATCTGACTAGCGAGTAAACACTAAGAAGGCGTAGTGCCGAGCCAGAGACCCCAAGTTCTAGAAGTTCTGTCAAGAGTCCCTGGTGCCGTACTCGGTCGTAAGCACCAGCAATGTCTATTGCTACCACACAGCTGACCTTGGATTCATTCAGTAACTGGTGCCACATACTGAAGCCATAATGACAGTCACAAAGATGCGAATGGAAGACGAAAAACGCTACCATCTGCCGTGAGAGTATTGCCTCAAAAATCTTGCCAGTGATTAACAGGAGTGAGATTGGTCTGTATTTGTTGATTTCCGTATTTTGAACAGGGACTATATTTGACTTTCTCTCTTCCGGATTTCATTATTTTTGGATCGGAAATCATGGCTTTCTATTTCCCTAAGCGCTTAATAACCCTTACCAGTTTAACTCTCCCCAAGCAATGTGATAATCTCTCTCTCTCTCTCTCTCTCTCTCTCTCTCTCTCTCTCTCTCTCTCTCTCTCTCTCTCTCTCTCTCTCTCTCTCTCTCTCTCTCTCTCTCTTTCTCTCTCTCTCTCTCTCTCTCTCTCTCTCTTCTCTCTCTCTCTCTCTCTCTTTCTCTCTTATTGTGTGAAGACCAGTGAGTAATTAGGCTAAGTGATGGAGACTATGGTGGAGAGGGCTGCTAGAACTGCCTCATTATACTGTCCTTGACAACCATGGAACTCATCTCACTCTCTGGCTGTAAATGCTGCCCTCATCTTTGTATATTGCTTCATCTGTGACCTCTTATGTTACTGATTGCCTCTGCCATGTCTAGTTTCGCAAATGACTCTCAAATACCTCATATTTCATCACTGACTTACGCTGTCATGTCTAATTTCGGTATCGACTTCTGCTATGCCTAGTTTCGATACTGACTGACTTAGCCATCACTCATTTCACCTCTGACTGATTTAGCCAAGACTAGTTTCATTACTGAACGGCTGAGCTGTACCTCATTTAATTAACAACCGCCTCAAACATGTCTGGCTTAACAGTGTCCTGTTTCACAGTTAACTGCTTCAGCAATGTTTAGTATCACAGATGATTGACTCTATTATGCCTAAGTTTAACGAGTGTTCACCCGCTGATAGAGGTGACACCAGCTGTAACACCTATTCATTATTGTGCTGTAGTCCATTGTGTATATTTTTCCAAGGAAAGGTATAATCCTATATTTACTCGCTTATGCTGATAACCTACTAAGAAAGAGAAGTCATCAGTGAACTCAATGACAGTATACATGGGAGCATATTTAAAAGAAAGATGCAGGGAGATTTATAGACCAGACTGTGGCCATTTAGTTTTAAGGAATGTTATGTATTATCTGGATGTTTGTGGATACCATCACCCAATCATTAGTTGGCATGCTAAAAGTGCACAGACATATTTTAAATGACCAGTTGAACGGCAACATCGTCACTCTCGTGAGTGCAGGTGTTGTCCTTGACACACAGGTGAGTCAAGCGAGACTAACAAATGATTAACTTTTATTTCATTTATTTTTTATGACAAACTACAACAAATTGTATTTGATATAAAATGTTCATTGTACATTCGCTACATATTTTTTTTTTGTTAGGGAACAAACAAATACTGAACCAGGTGATATTTTGGGAAAAGTTTATTTCCATTTTCTTTTCATTCTAATATCGCACTTAAGAGCAATATTTATATTGCGCTCAACATTAAAGTACACTTCCTAGGTTTTTACAAAAGGTTTAATCGAAGTTCATAGCTGAAAATTTCAAACTCATCTCGATTTAAAAATTGTTATCCAATTGTTTCCGTCACGTAATTCTGTGCACTAAATAGTCAAGATTCTCAAAAACACTGCAATGAAATAATTATCATACGTCACAAGTGTGACATACCGAGGAGTGAGAAAAGATGGGGATTTTACGGACTGAAAACAATGAGGAAGAAGAATTCGTAAGCAGTGAGGTACCTGCACATGCCAGCTAATGGTACGACTCGCTTTGTTATACAGTTTTTCACACAAATACCGTTTTCGCACCCCTTCCTTGTGCGTCTGTGTTGTATGCTAGCAAGTTATTTTACTATAGGGCCACACAAAAAAATATTTAATATGAAAAAACATAGCTCAATTAGAGCTTTCTTTAAAAGTGAACTCAAGGTGTGCATAATAATTTAATTTAATATCAAACACACTTGCAACAATGACTAGTAATTCATCCCTATTTGACAGCAAATATGAATGATAAACTTATCGCATAAACGAAGGTCGGCAGAGAAAATCCAGTCAGAAATTCAGTAATATTTCCTGTGGAGAGAGTTTATTTGCATAACCATGCGCTAAACAGAAACAAATTATTCCAACATCTCATCTTGAAGCAAGACAGTTAAATCATTTTTAGAAATTTCGGAACCACTCCCATGTAGTCTAAATTATAATAAATATTTTAACATTATAAGGTTCGTTTTGAGAAAAATGAATGAAGGACTGAAACACGAGAATTTAATAACAAGCAGCCCAACGATAATGTACCAATAGTTACATGTAACTGTTTCCAGAACGAACAATCAAACATTTATTTAATAGTATAATAGATCACACGTATCCTGACTTTTAAATAGTAATGCAACAAGCATCACACCCCATTCCTCGTAATAATTTAAATTTTTGAATTGATGAACCTGTAAACCAGCGGAAGACTTCGGTCATATGTCGAGAAGCCTCAGTAGCGCCTCAACATATGACTAAGACCCGCGTCAGGGAACACTTGCCCTGTTTCCTGACGAGTCTTACCTATCATAATTTAACGTTGAGAATTACGTTTCACCCGAACACAATGGGTGTCTGGAAGAGGTCCAAGAGAGGAGACATGATTGAAGTGTATAAGTGGAAGATGGGCTTAAATAAAGGGGATATAAGTAAAGTCCTGAGGGTATCCCTCCAAGAAAGAATTCGAAATAAGTACATAAGAAAGTACCGGTTTGGAAATAGAGTAGTTAACGAGTGGAACAGTCTGCCTAGTAGGGTCACTGAGGCTGAAACTTTGCATAGCTTCTCATTTAGGTTAGATAAATGGGCAAGTGAGAGAGGTTCCATTTGAGTGGGCCTTGTACAGAGTAGCATTGAAACTGGATAGCAATGAAATTGGGTAGGGTAAAAATTTATGTTAGTGGGTTGCGATTTAAGAAGGATCTTCTTAGCATGGGCCAAGAGGCCTCCAGCAATGTTCCATTTTCTTGTGTTCTTAAGTATGTTAAAGCCTTGCATATATTATATATATATATATTTTATATATATATATATTTTATATATATATTTTATATATAATATATATATATATAATATATAGGGAGGTACCACCTCTAGAACTGTTATAGGGACCCTCATCCTCAGGAAAAGAATAAACTTGCTTCAGGGAAAACTCAAGGTTCTCCTGAAAACTGTTTTTAGAATTTTCTCCTTACCACCCCCCAAATATTTTATGTATTTTTATTTAAAGACAAAATTTCATTTACAAAACATTCACAAAAATACGTTAGAAAGTAAAACAACATAGGTAACTGAGAGCTACATCTCGAATACTTCGTCCAGCTCCCCGGCGGTGGGCCCTGTGCCCAGAATGCTGCAGGCATTTCCTCTCTGGATTGCAACACTGAGTCTCTGAAAGAGGAAGCTGGTCGCCCTGTGGTCCTTGGTTTCTATGATGAGCTTTTCACCCAGCTCTATTAGGAACTTTAGAGCACACTTGCCCCATGCTTCAAGGGTCTCCGACCCTATTGGGATGAAGTTAAAAGCAAGGGGGAAGGTCTTCATATTTGCGGATCTTCTGGGTCTCTCTGTGGCTGGCAGCTCCACCCCCTTCCACTACGGAGTATGGCAAGTAGGTGCCTGCCAATGTGGCGGCACATGTGTAGTCCAGGCAATCTGCTTTCCATTCCTTCCAAGGTAGCATAGTGGCTCCATCAGGACGCTTTTGACTTCCGTCCGCCTCTGCACTTGGGTTCCCCGTTGAGCTGGGCAACGGGCTGTGGCGAGGCTTCTCTTTATGATGTCATTGACCTCCTCATGCCTGGCATACTTCCCTTCTGCTGTGTGACACACGAGACCATGAAGTCCGAATTGATCAGCTGTCGCCCTGCCGCAAATACACACACACACACACACACACCCCACACACACAATATATATATATATATATATATATATATATATATATATATATATATATATTATATATATATATATATATATATTATATGAGTCCTGGAGATGGGAAGTACGTGCCTGCACTCTGAAGGAGGGGTGTTAATGTTGCAGTTTAAAAACTGTAGTGTAAAGCACCCTTCTGGCAAGACAGTGATGGAGTGAATGATGGTGAAAGTTTTTCTTTTTCGGGCCACCCTGCCTTGGTGGGAATCGGCCAGTGTGATAATAAAAAAAAATAATATATATATATATATATATATATATATATATATATATATAATATATATATATATATATATATATATATATATTATATATATATATATATATTATATATATATATTATCAGGCTAATGATAATGTAGCACAAGCTAAAATCCAACAAAATACAATATTACATTCGTGTATTTCCAAAAAATATCTGGTCTCCCGTTGTACAATAGCAGATTTTGCATTAATTCACTTCTGTCCTTGAGAACAAAAGAGATGAGCAGCTGGTTCGATCTGTGTATTTAGTTGTGGGGCTGCAAGGAATACCTCTCGTTCATCTTGAATAAAAGTAATTTCCACATGTCAAAAATACCCTTGCAAAAATTTATGTGAGATTCCTAGTTGATAAATTTACTCTAGAAAAACAATAAATCTAGCTCTTGAATACTTGACTATCAGCATACTAGAATAAGATAACGGAAGGTTCGAACTTAATATCTAAATTGAAATGTTTTAATTCATAACTTTAGGCACTTTCTATTAAATAGCCAATTGGAGGGTGGATTAAGAATCATTTTTGTAGGTAACCCAGAAGGAAGTTATTCAATTAAGTTGTTGCGAATTACTTTTCATTTTTCATTTTTTTTCTTCCCCGTACATATCGTTTTTATTTCTCTCACAACACAAGAAGACTTCTTTCGATCAAGTTCAGATTGTCAACACCAGTGTAAAGTAGTGCAAGATTTTAGAAACAACTGGATTGTGTAAGTGCACTGTGACTAAAGTCATTGAGAACCAATAGGAAATACGGAATGGAAATATAAACACAAATGCAGTATAATGTGATCCTTTATTGACAACGTTTCACCCACACAGTGGGCTTTTTCAAGTCACACACGGATCTACCTGGGGTTGGAAGGTACGAGAGTATTTATAGTCATGTTCAGAATGTTGAGGTCAGGTGGAGAATGCTGCATCTGATGATCTACCGGGTGGGGTTGTAGAGTCTTGGGTAGCTTGGCAGGGGTATTGGAGGAGTTGTAGACTATAGATTATAGGCTTCTTCCTACGTGCACTCAGAATCTGCAGCAATGAGTTCCTTGAGGAAGAATGCACTATAATTGAACAAGCATTTTCTAAACTCCACTATCCTCGTCACTTCATCAGAGACTGCAGACGGCGGGCATTAAACATCTTCAACACACCCAGAGAAGACACTGCCGAGAAGAGATACATAGTCCTCCCCAACAACTCCATTGCCAAACATGTTTCCAACATCTTTGCCAAAACATCATTCCAAGTATCTACCTCCACAACCACGACCATCAAGGACATCACCAGTAGTAGACAGGACAAGCCTCCATCCTCTGCAGGGGTATACATAATCCCTTGTAATGACTGCAACAAATTATATGTGGGCGAAACATCAAGAGACCTCCAAACACGCATTTCAGAACACCAATATGCAAGCAGGACTGACGATACAAGGAATGCCTGTGTACAACATCGCAATTCACACAACCATTTAATTAACTACAAAAAACTCAACACTTATAGCCACAGAAGACAACACTCAATACAGAAGAATCCTGGAATCATCGCTTATCTCTATAACCAACAATTTCAACCAGAACAATGGCTTCTATAACATAGCTGAACCACTCGCCAAGAAACTTCTTCATCGCTATCCCACATAAGAACATAGAACACTGCAGAAGGTCTACAACTCCTCCAATACCCCTGCCAAGCTACCCAAGACTCTACAACCCCACCCGGTAGATCATCAGATGCAGCATTCTCCACCTGACCTCAACATTCTGAACATGA
This sequence comes from Cherax quadricarinatus, assembly GCF_026875155.1. NCBI lineage: Eukaryota > Metazoa > Arthropoda > Malacostraca > Decapoda > Parastacidae > Cherax > Cherax quadricarinatus. The sequence continues at coordinate 73,761 of NW_026474806.1, forward strand.
CTATAAATACTCTCGTACCTTCCAACCCCAGGTAGATCCGTGTGTGACTTAAAAAAGCCCACTGTGTGGGTGAAACGTTGTCAATAAAGGATCACATTATACTGCATTTGTGTTTATATTTCCATTGTGTCGGTATTTTATACCATTTATTTCCATGAAATACGGAAATTCAAGTGTGCACATACTTAGACATTTGCTAATATTTATGTGTAAATTTGTATAAAAATTTAATTCTCTATTAATCACGTTCAATATATTTCAGTGTACCCCTTCCGAATTGCTTTAGTATTTAATGGCCAATGCATCTTACGGCCAGGATAGCACCATTTAGTTTCGCTTTGCATGTCACAAAACTTGCCAGTGCACTAATTTTCAATTATAGGTTTATTATTTGGAATCACTGGAGTCCATGTAATAACTGAAGAAAGTTTCTCATCATCTGCTTCAATTTTAATTCCTGATGTGTTTTCCGGAAAGCAGAGTTGATTTTGTCTTCAATTCGTTCCAATTTACTATTTTTTTAAATAAAAAGTAATATTGAATTTTATTCTGAGAACTTACAAATGTCTCGTCTTACTGGCTACAAAATATGAACACTGATGCAGTCCATAAGTAGAAATTTGCCTTGAAACTATTGACTCTTTAGGTACAAATTCGAAGGCTTTAGTGGAATTAATATAAAAAATGAAATAGTTGGATTTGGAGCAATTACTGTATAACGACTTCTCATAATCTTCAACCTTTCATTGTTTTTAAGTTATTTTAAAAGAAATCTTTGCTTGGGTTATGAAATTTTTAAAGTTCCAGTTTTTTAAATAAGTAGGCTTAAGTTTAATGAACATTAAAATGGTATAAAATACCGACAGATTGTTAGGTAAGACACATATGCAACAGTTAGGTATCTTTATTTCGAAACCTTTCGCCTACACAGTAGGCTTCTTCAGTCGAGTACAGAAAAGTTGATAGAAGCAGAAGATACTTGAAGACGATGTAATCAGTCCATCACCCTTAAAACTTTAAGGGTGATGGACTGATTACATCGTCTTCAAGTATCTTCTGCTTCTATCAACTTTTCTGTACTCGACTGAAGAAGCCTACTGTGTAGGCGAAACGTTTCGAAATAAAGATACCTAACTGTTGCATATGTGTCTTACTTAAATTTAATAATTAGAAAACGCCTCTTCTGGTTGACTTCAAACACTTATGCGTTGGTATATCTTAAATGTGTTTCCTTTTTAAACACTACCCTTCAAATACTCACCGAATAGTCAGTCTTTGCATTCTTTGTTTTACACAGAAGAAATGGAACTCACTCTTGCCAAGTTGCGCAGTGTCATTAGGACATAAGAACATAAGAAAGAAGGAACACTGCAACAGGCCTACTGACCCATGCGGAGAAGTTCCCTGTCCCCCCCGGATTAGCCCAATGAATCCCCCCCCCGAATTAAGCCAATGACCTACCAAGTCTGGTCACCTCCACTCAAGGATGGAGCACTGCACCAGGCCCAGCAGCACAAGCTAGTCAGGTCCAATTCACACCCACCCACACCAACTCTTGTATTTATCTAACCTATTTTTAAAACTATATAACGTTTTACCCTGAATAACTGTACTCGGGAGTTTGTTCCACTCATCCACAACTCTATTACCAAACCAGTGCTTTCCTATATCTTTCATGAATCTGAATTTTTCCAACTTGAAACCATTGCTGCAAGTCCTGTCTTGGCTGGAAATTTTCAGCACGCTATTTACATCCCCTTTATTTATTCCTGTTTTCCATTTATAAACCTCGATCATATCCCCCCTAATTCTACGCCTTTCGAAAGAGTGCAGATTCAGGACCCTCAGTCTATCCTCATAGGGAAGATTTCTGATACATGGGATCATCTTTGTCATCCTCCTCTGTACGTTTTCCAGAGCATTTATATCCATTCTGTAATACGGTGACCAGAACTGAGTAGCATTGTCTAAATGAGGCCTAACCAAGGATATATAGAGTTGAAGAACAACTTGAGGACTTCTATTATTTATACTTCTAGATATGAAGCCAAGAATTCTGTTAGCTTTATTGTGAACACTAATGCACTGTTGTCTTGGTTTTAGATTACTGCTAACCAGAACTCCTAAATCCTTTTCGCAATCAGTAATATTAAGATCCACATTATTTAGTTTATATGTTGTATGGTTATTTAACTGTCCAACATTTAGAACTTTGCATTTGTCAATATTAAACTGCATTTGACACTTCTCCGACCATTGCATCAGTCTATTCAAATCATCCTGGAGTGCTCTAGTGATATGTTAAAAAGATTAGGCAAAGGTATGCTAAGTTCCTCTTTACATTCCTTTAACACCCTTGCAAACAGTTCATCAGGACCTGGGGATTTGTTAGGTTTCAGTTTATCTATTTATCTGTGGACGATGTCACTAGTTCCCGAAATCGTACTGTTTATTATCCTGTTCTAATAATCTATTATTTCAGGGATATCGTTTAGCATTTTCCTGGGTGAAAACTGAGGGAAGTAGGTATTTAGAATTTCACACATATCCTTATCACTGTCAGTGATCTGACCATAGTTACTCTTAAGTGGGCCAATCTTGTCCCTAATCTTACATCTGTATATCTGAAAGAACCCTTTTGGGTTAATCTTTGAATCCCTTGCGACCTTACCCTCATAATCCGTTTTTGCTTTTCTTATTCCTTTATTTATGTTTCTCTTGAATTAAATGTATTGATTTCTTAACTGCCATCCCTTCTTTTGATACGCCTATATATGCCTCTCTTTTGATCAATGAGATGTTTTTATCTATTGTTCATCCATTTGGGATCATTTTTTTTACATCTAATTTCCCTACTAGGAACAAAAGTTGTCTGGGCAGCTAAAAACTATGCTCTGAAAAACGTCATTTAGCAACCAAGGTCACTACCTGACCATTGTCAGGACATCCCAATTTACCCCCACTCACGTAATTTTTCAGTCCATGAAGTCGGCCAAGCGAAAATCTGGGACAGAGATTTGATTGCAGTTATCTGGGTAATCCCATGTATATTGAAACTAATGATTTGTGATCACTTTCCCCAAGCTCATCATTAACCTCAAGATTATTAATTAGGAATCTTTTTTGACAAGAACCAAGTCACGCAGATTGTTTCCTTTATTTGGGTTTTCTGTCACAACCTGTTCTAAAAAGCAATCCTGAACTGTATCAAGAAAGTCACTAGACTCAAGATTTCCTGTCATATTGTTCCAATAAATTTTTGTCTAAAGTTAAAATCTCCCATTATCACAACATTTTCATATCTAGATGCCATATGAACTTCGTCCCATAACAGCTTACTGCACTCCCTTAAAGGGTTTTGGGGGGCCCTATAAATCACCCCCAGGATTAATTTGTCACGTCCATCGAGAAACTGTAGCCAAACAGATTCTGTGTTCGATGTTTCTAATCTTATATCATATCAAGACAACAATTTAAATTTTCTAAGAAAACATCGACACTTCCACACCCTTTCTGTTGACTCTATCAGGGTGGAATAGTTTATAAACCCTGTATGTTGCACTCAGAAGTCATTTATCTATCTTTCAGGTTGAACCACCCTCTGTTATACCAATAGGGTCTATATTACCTACACTTGCAAGTAATCTTAGCTCATCTATCTTATTTCTTAGACTTTTACTATTTGTATAGTAAACCTTAAGGGAGCTGGTCACTCGTTCCCATCTACTATCTCTCTTTGTTTGTTAAATAAATTGATTTGCCATTACTAGCAACTTTATTTTGCTTTATTGTCCTTTTAACATATCCCTGAGTATCCCGGTAATAACTGCTATTTTTAACCCTAATGCTGCAGCCTGATTGTTTCCACAAACACCCATACCCTCTATAATCTATTAGTTTAAATTCCCTGGGACAAGTCATTAATTCCCCTCTCAATGAATTGGCTAATGCAACCATTCCGCCCCCAGAAAAAATGAACCCCATCCCTTGCCATACATATCACGTTTGCCAAAGAATAGGTCCCAGTTATCAATGAATGGGATTGGAAGTTCCTTGCAGTACCTGCTAGCCAGCAATTTATACCAGTTGCCCTAGACATCCATTTATTGCTCACTCCCTTTCTAGGCTAGATGCTACATATGACTGGGATCCCTCCCTTAGACCTAACTACTTCTATGGCTAACCTGTACTTATCCAGCAGCTCCTCTCTCCTGCCCTTCCCAATGTCATTACCCCAACCCACTAAGACAGATAATGGGCCTTGTTCCCATTACCTGCCATAATATTATCCAACCTGCTACTTTTGTCACCAACACCAGCTCCAGGAAGGCACACTCTCTGTCTGACCTTTCTGTCTCTGTTACAAAATGCACGGTTCCCACATATCTTACCTGAGAATCGCCTACTATTAAAATACTTTTAGCTTGTTAGCAGGGGAATCAGTGGTACCTTCAACCTCACTAACCACTGAAGTACACTCGTCTTGGAGAACAGAGAGTCGTTTTCCTACCTTTCATCTTCTCTTTTAAAACTCTCCTCATCTTCCTTCTTCCTGAACTGTGAACCACTTGCCCTTACAGAGGATGCCACTATCACTGCTGGCGACCTTTCCCTTTCCCTTATCAGCTAAATCCTTCTCACCTCGCTCCCAAACTCATCTATGCGAAGCTTCAGCCTCCTATTTTCCTCCTGGAGAAGTAGAATCCCCTTTTCTTCAGCCTTGAACCTGAGATTCTAAAAACACTACAACAAGCCATGGTGCTTGGTAACAGCCCACGCTAACTCTCAAGAGCTTAGGCAGGTATGACCGCAGGTGACCACAGACCTCAGTGGTGTTAGAGGCGCTTTTATTGGTTTCTCTGTAGATGTGTTACTGTTTTTTAGAGGAGGGGACTTGAATGAGTCGCCTCCTGTGGAAAAAAATGAAAATGAGGAAGGGCTGCATGAAACATACATTATCCACAGCAAAGGAAATAACTGATACTCATTTAACTGACTCAAAAAGATATAAAGGATCTTGATGATAGATTCAAATGCCTCAAGAACTAGCGGACCTGAACTTTAAACAGGACAATTGCTTTTCTAGGATGGAAAATATAAGTCAAAATATCTCTAGAACAACGGATAAAATGAACATGGGTTTCACGAAACCCGTCGTAATAACTTCACGAAAAAGATAGTGTAAGTTTTAAAGGTTTTCTGGTGTTTACACATCTGACTCTTCAAGCCAACTGAGAGAGTCCACGAGCGTCATCGGGTAACACAGTGCTATCTCAAAATGACTAAATACTTTGAAATGGTTGGCCATAAAATGAAAAAAAAGGAAACATGGCAGAGCCATATAGAAATTGAAAATACAACTGAGTTTAATATAAGAGAAGGAACAACCATCCAAAGGGTTGCTCAGGATAAAGGTGATGAAAAATTGCTCAACTGAATCAAAAGCTGTACAAGAATGGTATACAATACCGACAAGATGAAATTAAGACATGTGTAACATCTGGGTATCTTTATTGTAGGGCGTTTCGGGCCCTCCAGTGGCTTTAGCAATACAAATTTCAGAACTAATTTGAAGACAGTGAACTATGTACAGAAAATGAAGGTAATCAGTCCCTCAACCTTGGAGTTGGTGCGAAGAGCACCGTAGTCGTGGAGATTCTGAAAACAGAAAACAGGTGCCTGACGCTTATATACTAACGTCAGGTGGAAATGGGACGTGTAGCAGACGAGGGCATAATCACTAGTAGGCGGGATTTTCCCCCGTGGAAGTAGGTCTTACCAAAGAGATGGGTTAGTTGTAGTAGTAGTTGTCGTAGTCGTGAAGGTTATGTTACATGTCCTCCGTACATAGTTCTACTGTCTTCAAGTATGTCCTGGAATTTGTATTGATAAAACCACTGGGATGGCGAAACGTCTGCAGTAAAGATACCCATATGTTGCACATGTGTCTTAATTCAATCAAAAGTAAGTGTCTTCTATCATTAGAGACATATTGCCATCGTTCATGCTGGAAACAGTAAACAAGGCCAGCTGAATTAAAGAGGAGAGAAATGCGAAAAAAAGAAAGCCTTCTGCTAAACCTTTGGAAAGTTGTGCTGTTTATCCAACCCCGAGTGGTTCAACAATGTGAAATTGTGAACGTCGGTAAAATCTCAAGATACTAAGTAACTTTCCCAAAACTAGAGAAAAGCATTCATAAACTAAAAAAAAACTTCCGAAGCACGATAAGAAGAAAGATAAAATTCTTCTCTTCAGTGATGCCATGTATCAGGCCACGGTCATCAAATGGCATTCAACATGGGTACAGAAAAACAGCATTTTCCATGCTGCAGACAGCTGTGAGATTTTATCACTAACTTTTTCACGGTCAGTGTAAATGCATTGGCCCAAATGGCAGCCGCCTTGAAAGATCGCAGGATGTAGTCCCAGGTTTAAATAGAAGAGTTTTGAAAAATAGTACTTACTGGAAAATATGATTCAGGAAACATTTGACTGAACAGGCTTGTGCTCTTCACCTGACAATGGTCAATGCCTAAGCACATTCTGATTAGCATGACGTAGAGGCATATGTTTATAAGCAAGGAGTTGCTAACTTTGAAAAATAAACTTGGCCATTGTGAGATTTGCAGCTTCAGTCTGGAGTTCGAAACAGTGAAGCAAAAGCAGTCCAACAATCAGTCTTTACTACCCTCAAGCTTCATCCGCAGACATACTGGTGCTGCTGTGCGTCTCCCTGAATTTGTTAATTTTGACAACATGTGAATGAACGTTACAGTGAAGGGTCAGTGCAGACAGTACTTGGAATAATGTTTCAAGAAGTAACATATGATATTCAAGACAAGTCACAGTAACAAAGTCTAGAGTAAGCATAGGAAGGATCTTTATTGGTTCTGGTAGATGACACTTTTAGAAATTGTTAAACAAATCATCGGCATTTTCCAAAAATAAACACCAGTATTTTGATTTGTGATCAGGGTACAGAAGCTGTACTCCAGTGAACAAAGAAAAATATTATATGGGTTTTTTAATCGTAAAGTAATATAGAATTTCAGGATGGGTTGGATTTATGTCAGAAACTGGCCATCCACCAGTAAAACTAACAAAATCTGGCTGCTGTCCAGTAGTTCATAACTGTATCACAGATTAAAAAATAGTGAAAAGTCATATCTTTCAAAGACAGAGGAAGCTTAGCTATTCACCAAGTAAAAAGAGACTAAAAAGCTCAGTGATGAGCCAGGTATTGTAAATTATTTTGAGAGGTATTGGTCATTTCCAGAAAGTATTTTCAATGGGAAGATGAGGAAAGTACCACATTTTTTGGTATCCTGCATGGACCATCATTGCTTTGTCCTACAGTTGGAATAATCATTAAAGAGAAATGATTTTGACCTCTATGTACAGTGCCTATTTAGAATGCCAGACTTCTTCTCATATGATGCCCAGCACTGAGTAAGGTACATGGCAAATTTAACGATATAATTTGCAAATATCGAACAGACATCCAGGAGCAACAGAGTTTTTGAAACCAGAAAGAAGCATTTAGAGTTGAGCTGTCCATGGTGCCAGGGTGTCGTACACATGTGGACAAAATCATGGAAGTTTTTTATTAAGAACTTCCAGCTTCATGGAGTAACATATGGTGCTGGCCTTTCAGGAGTTACAATGAATGTACTGTACTTACTACTCACGAAATATCAAAGTTCTTTGCTGCAACATTTTTCCAGGGCAGACATGGGAGACTCAGACGCACACGATGTATAAGAACACATCCAATGCTAAAATATAGAGGAGACATCAGTATGTGCAGTAGAAAAAACAAATTCCAGCTTCTTGTGTCCGTTCGATCCATCTCTGGAAAAACTCAAGATCTGCAACTTGTCATCAGTTGCATCAATACCTTTTGAAGTCACTAAAGATCTGTTATAAACCTAAGAGAGAAGTGCAAAAGCAAGTGCTGACTTTGTGGAAAAAAATATTCAAAAGCAATTCTGACTTCCTTGAGCTCATAAGGAAGATGGGTTTCAAAAATATGGTCGAGTATTAAAACCAGAGCAACATTAAAACAAAGCTTTTTTGAAATTAGAAGCTTTTCAGAGAGACATAGCAGATGTCATATACAACATAGACACAGCTGATGGGTTTTAAGTTAAAACATACAAAGCTGCAAACATATGATTCTTTATTCAATTCAATTCAATTCAATTCAAAGTTTATTCTCTATAAGGATTACAATGCTGAGTTTACAGAAATTTGGTTATTGTTTGGTTTACATGTAGTGAAATTGTGATTACAGAGTGTACCACTAGAACGCTTAGCATGGCTAGGCATTTCGCGCATACTTAGTTTTATTCTTAATTGTAAAATATTACAAATTATGAGGTAAGCTGGTATTATGGCTAAGTGACTAAATACTAGTTTGTGAGTTTAGCGATGTGAATGCTTTTGTTTTGGCACAGTACATAGTTTCAGTATTGGAGTATCACAGGATTCATTATTTTAACACTGAGATTAATATTTCTGTTTATGGTCAAATGAGTGAGTGAGTGTAAGTGTGAACCACCAGGTGGTATTCGTGTAGTTAGTTGACGGGGTGTATCAGGGAGATAAGATGTTTTCTAATGGTAGTTTTGAAGGTGATGAATGTGTCTGCAGTTCTAGAGTTCTCAGGTAGGGTATTCCAGATTTTAGGGCCTTTGACATACATTGAATTTTTGTAAAGGTTATTCGGACACGGGGAATGTCGTAGAGATGTTTATGTCTGGTGTTATGCCTTGGGTTCTGTCACAACTATCAAGAAAGCGTTTTAGGTCAAGGTTGATATTAGAGTTTAAGGCCCTGTAGATGTAGATTGCACAGTAGTAAGTGTGGATGTACTGAACTGGGAGTAAGTTTAGGGTCTATGAAGAGTGGGGGGATGTGTTGCCAGGGATGGGATTTAGTGATTATTCTTACTGCAGCTTTTTGTTGGGTTATTATTGGCTTTAGGTGTGTTGCTGCAGTTGATCCCAAGCACAAATAGCATAGGTGAGGTATGGAATAAATAAGTGAGTGGTATAGTGTGAGAAGGGCATTTTGCGGCACGTAGTATCGTATCTTGGAGAGGATCCCAAACCGTTTTGGATACTTTTTTGGCTATATGTGGATATGGGTGCTGAAATTCAGGTTGTTGTCAAAGGGATAAGCCTAGGAATTTTCCCCCATTATTTCTGGTAATTAGAGTGTTGTCAATCTTAATGTTAATTTGTGCATCTCCTGCTCTGCTACCAAACATAATATAGTAGGTTTTGTCAGTGTTAAGCGTAAGTTATTGGCTGTCATGCAAGTCGATATTTTAATCAGCTCCTCATTCACAATGGTGTTGAGGGTGGCAAGATTAGGGTGAGAGATGACATAAGTCGTGTCATCAGCAAAGAGAATGGGTTTCAGGTGTTGGGGTACGTTTGGAAGGTCATTGATGTATATGAGGAAGAGCAGGGGACCAAGGACACTTCCCTGCGGAACTCCAGTATCAAGATGGCAGTGTTGCTGATGCTGTGTCTTTAATGGTGACGTACTGATACCTATTAGTAATGTAAGATTTGAAATAAGCAAGCGCATGGCCTCTTATACCGTAGTGATCAAGTTTGTGGAGTAGGATGTTCGTGGTCTACTGTGTCAAAAGCTTTTCTTAGGTCAATAAAAATTCCTAGTGGATATTCCTTATTTTCCAATGCTGTGTAAAGCAGATCTAGCATTTTTATGATTGCATCATTAGTGCTTTTATTTTCCTGAATCCAAACTGGCAGGGGTTGAGTATGTTTTGAGCCGTTATAAATGAATACAGTCTCCTGTGCACGAGTTTCTCAAGATTTTGGATAGCAATGGTAAGTTAGATATTGGCCTATAGTTGTTTAAGTCTGTAGGGTCACCACCTTTAGTTTTGGTGTAACCCTTGCCATCTTGAGTAGTTTCGGGAAGGTGCTAGTCTCTATTGACTTGTTAAAAAGTAATGAAATAGCATGCGAAAGGACATGGGCCGCTCGCTTGTACAGTAATGGTGGGACATGAGACAGATTCCCCGAGTTATTTTTAAGTGACTTTATGATCTCAATGACTTCCGTGGGCTCAGTTGGTACAAGATAGAAGGAATTAGGGAAATTTCCATCTAGGTAGTCCCCGGCATGGGCATTGGTATGTGGGATTTTACTGGCGAGATTAGATCCTATGTTTGAGAAGAAGTCGTTTATCTTGTTAGCTGTGTCAGTGGGATGTAGTGGTGCTTCATTAGGTTTAGTTAGGACAATATTCTTGGTTTTTCTCAGTTTGTGGGTCCCTAGAATCTGAGAGAGTGTTTTCCAGGTCTTTTTTTATATCTCCTCTAGTGTCTGTGAATCTACTGGAGTAGTATAGTTGTTTGGCTTTTTTTATCACTTTGGTGAGAGCTGATGAATAGTGTTTAAGAGTATCTTTGTGTATTAAGCCCTGTCTATATTGCTTTTCATATTGGTGTTTCTTGTCAATGGATTTCAGAATGGTGCTGGTTAGCCACGGGCAACCAAGCCGTTTGTTTGTGATCTGTTTTGTTTTTATAGGACAATGTTTGTTGTATAGTCTAAGTAATTTGTTAAGAAAAATGTCTGTCCAGTCATCAATACCATTGGCCTTGGAGAATTCTGTAGGCCAATCAACAGTCTCTAGGTCAGCTGTGAACTTCCTTACTGAGGCCTCGTCATGGAGTCTAAATGAGACTTTGTTGTATTCAAGTGGTGGTTTACTAATGTTTGTCAGGAGGAAGGTAGGGTAGTGGTCTGTAGTGCTATCTGTGATTATCCCTGATTTAAGGGGGGCTAGTATATTGG